>PVKA01034193.1:0-23678 GCA_004027165.1 Ctenomys sociabilis
TACATATACTTTATACATTCAGAAACATTTACATTTTTTGTAACTGTACATACTAATTTATTAAGTTGTATTGGTGTGCTAATAAAACCAGATCATTCAAATTAAAAAAAAAATAAATAAATAAAATAAAATAAAATAATATCTGTAAATATAATATCATGTATGCACCTTGTACAATACCAAAATGTTATGAAAACAGTTTGCAATGTATTAATTCATCGAATCTGTATGGTTAAGGTGTCTTGAAACTGTCTGATTGACATTTGTATTTTAATAAAATAAAATAAGTGAAAAAATAAATAAATAAATAAATAAAATACATGTAAGGAGAATCATTAGAGGATGCAGCTGAGAGCTAGTGGGGGACACAACATGTGAATGTGAAAAGGCTGTTTCACAACTGTTTCAACACATATTTGTACCAGCAGAGTTGTTCAATCACATTGAGAGTTTCCCTGGAGACCTGAGTCCATATGTCAGAATAATGCATAGTTTATTTGTTTGTTTTAAAGCTTCCCTTGCCTGAGAAACCTTTACTCTGGCTTCTTTCTGTTTTCTTGCTTCTTCAATCTCTTGCTTTCTGAGAACTGATGAGTCTTTCCTAGTTTACACTCAATCAGACAACTGGGCAAACTTGAGTGCATCTCCTGGAGGAATCTTCTTTCAAATTCATCTTACAGGGTGAGACCTTGCTCATTGTCACTGCTCAACTGTGACATCGAAGCATGACTGAGCCAGGTGAATTGGTTTCTGTAATAAACAGAAAAATAAAGCTAAAAGAAAATACTAACCTTACCAAACTAACAGAGAAATAACACCTCCTTACTCTACTGGTAGACTTAGTGTCATAGTATTTGACCTGCATCTAAAAACTCTGAACTCTTAACAAATGTAAATTGTTTGCTCTCCCAATTTGAAAGGATCAAGTGGTAGGGCTCAGGTTGTCACTCACACATGACCGTTTTCAAGTAAATATTCTCAAATCATGTCATTGCAATAAGACTGAAATGAAACTTGCTAGCAAAAGGCCCGAGAGAAGTTCAAGAAGCATCTAGCCTCATTATATGGTTCAGAAAAGACATCATTTCAGCCAACATTTTATATTCTTTCTACCCTTTGGGGAGCAAACGTTTCAAAGGCAAACTGCATGAAGTCCAGCAAAGATTAATTCATTATCAGACAGGCCAAGCTGACCCAGAAGATTTACATCACATTGCACCATTGGATATTTTTCTCTCCTTAGCCTAAGTGAAGTGTCTGCAGGTAGAATGGGACTAATTGGACTTTAATACTCTAAACCTTTAACAATAATTTCAGTTGGACAACTAAGTGAAAAAACAAACAAAAACTACATTTCAACAAATGATCCTTAAAAATAAAGAAAAGAAACACACAGGTGAAAAAATATTGATTCTCAACAATAATCAAATAAGGAACAATATAATACCATTTTGAAAAATTAGTAATCATAGAGTGGAATAGCCTGGGGCCCTCCAGACCCTCACTCCAGCCAGTGTCCAGGCTCGGAATATAGAGGGGACCACCCAGGGCCTTCTAGATGCTTACTCTAGCCAGCAACCAGGCCAGGTGTGTGTGTGGAACTTCCTCCATCAGACCGGCCTGGTGTGAAACCCTGCAGCAGAACACCATGCAGAAAGGCTAGAGAAAAGACCCACTCAGCTGATCCAGGAGCAGAAAAACTTCCAGAGTGGCACCTCCAAGGGGTGCAACAGGAAGAAGTGAAGCACAACAGCCAGATCCTAGCCACAGCCACCCGGATGAGTCTGAACTTGGTAGATCCCAACCTGGTGCTAGGTAATAACTTCACCAAAGCTCTAAACCAAAGAACAAAAGATAGAGCTATACAAAATGACAAAGAGAAAAAGCAAAATGCATTCTCAGGGCCCAAGCCCACACAGAAAACAATGCAGGAAATAATAGCATAGAAGAAATTGGAAAGCACACACCTGAAATCTCTGAAATAATAGCATTGGAAGTAAGAAACAACTGCACAAAGGTATAGAGGAAATTGTATCAAAAATAATCTCTGAAGTAAAAAAAAACAAATGATAGCTATAATGAAACAATTACTAAGTGTTTATAAAGCAGACATTGATTTAAAAAATAAAGGAGAATAGAAAAATGGCCTTGAATGAGCAATGTAGGAAAGAAATAGAATTCATGAAGCCAATTCAAAGAGATATACAGGAAATTAAAACCTCAATCACAAGTTTGCAAAACAATTTTAATGAAAGTGAAAATGGACTTTCAGACATTAAAGACACCATTGCAGCTAATGAAAATGTAAAATATATATATATATATATATATATATATATATATATATATATATATCTCATAAAAACAACTAGGATGCAGGAAAAAAAATAACATCTGCAAGACGATGCAAAGATGAACAACATAAGACTAATAGGCATCAATGAGAAATACAAATGATATAAAAAGAATGTGGGAAGAATTAATAGCAGAAAACTTCCCAAATGTGGAAAAACATTCTGACATTCACTTAACCAAAGAACTCCAAATAACATCAACCCAATTAAAACCACACCCAGACACACAATAATCAAGATCCCAGAAATTCAGCACAGGAATGGTATACTAAAAGCCTCTAAAGAAGAGAAACAGATCATATTTGAAGGAAAACCCATCAGAATAACAGCACATTTCTCTTCACAAACCATCAAATCAAGAAGAACACAGAGCAAAGTACTTCAAATCTTGCAAGAAAACAAATTCCAACCCAGCCTGATATACCCTGCAAAACTCTCTTTCAAGTTTAATGGAGAAGAGAAATACTTCCATGACAAAGAACAACTAAAGAATTTCATGACGATAAAGCCAACCCTACACAGACTACTTAAAGATACTCTAGAGAGGGATCAAAAGAACCACAACTCCATGAATGAGAATGGAAAGAACCCATCAAATAGGGCAAACAATTAAACACAGGAGAAAAACGTATGCTACAGCAGTTTTTCAATTATTATTTTATACACAGCAGCAAAATATTTACATCAGCATACTTTACAAATGGATATCTCCTATGGATCATGATTCTGTCTGGGTCTACAGGGTGGATATCAAGGAAATAGCAGTAGCTCGGTCCCACAAGTGATACCTGACCATCACTGAGCGTAATGGACACTATCCAAGTCTACCATATACTAGAACTTTGTGTGATAACCTATCCCAAACTGTTAGAAGTGCTGATCATATATTTGTCATTCTAGTATTTTTGTTATGGTTTACTCTTAGGAATTTTTTATTGTCATGAAATTTTTTCTTAGTTGATATTTTTGTATATGTTAACCTAATCAAGCACTGTGTAACTACTCTGAATTAATCACAAATTCAAACATATGGTACACTACATTCTGGTCTCTTAGTTGGACTCAAATTTAATTTTAATGTTTGAATACTATTTGAAATAATTTTAATTGATTAATATTTAATTAATTTTCTGAATATCATTTAATTTTAATTTTTGTTTTATGATTTATACTATTTCTTTGACTTATAATTTACTTACAAGACATGATATAATATTTCCTTCTAGTATTAGAAATTTTAAAAGTGTATTTTTATTTTCCATTGATTTTCCATTAGTTCTTCCTCAGCTTTTACACATACACACACACACACACACACATATGAAAACATATGTAGATAATCTGACATAAAATTGATACTGTTGTTATATAGACCTTGCTTTTATCTTGGTATTAACCATCCAGCAGAAAAGTATAAAAACGAAGTACATAAAGTAAAACCATACTAATATGCTCTAGTCAACAACTTCTGTGGATAACCACTACTATTGTGGACTGCTGGACTGTGTTGGAGTGTTTTGCTCAATTCAAGCTCCTATAATATTTGAATGCCAATAGAATACCCATCTCTGACAGTACTAAACAAAAAAGGGTATATACAAGAAGGACCATTCTGTATTTATGTATACAGAATAGTTAGGATAAATATGCAGTGACTTTCGTGTAATTCTTTGAGAAGAAAGATTTGCACTAATAGTGTTTGGTCAGGATATCCTGTCTGCTTCTTCTACTATGGATAACTACTAGGAAGATAACAATGTAAAAAGTATTAATTATTGAAACTGTCCTATAAATCAACTTTGAAAACAAAAAACATAGATATACAGTTACATTCTCTTCATTTGATGAACAGAGGGATCTGCTCTAACAGTGTTTGTAAATAGAATATCATGTCTGCACCTTGTACAACAAATAACCGTGAAGAAAACAATATGCAATGTATTAATTATTGAATCTGTCCTACTAATTTGATTTAAAACTGTCTCATTGCTATTTGTTCTTCAATGAAATCATTGAAAAAATAAAAAAGATTCATACTGTTTTCTGGAAATCTTCAATGACTTTTTAAATGTGTTCATCTAATATAATTATATTTTACATAATCCTGCATAACTACCACTTTGTGAACTCTTTATTCTTTATCCAGGATCATACAGCTACTTCTCTTGCCTTCTGGATTATGGTATTTGTTATTTTCTATATGCTACATTTGGAGGTATTAGAATATTTTGAGTTTATGTAACTGGAAAATATTTTCCTTTTAATTCTCAAAAGTATGTTTCCTAAGTATGAAACTAAATGAGGACAGATCTTTCTTTTCATTCAGTCCTTTGAATAAATAAGTCTACTTTTTACTCACTTGCTCTTTTTTCTAATGTGGAATGAGATGCTATTTAATTTTGTTCTCCCATAGTTAATTTTTTTCTATGTATATTCTTTAGTGATTTTTTTTCTGTTTGGAATTTAAAAAGCAGTTTATTTTTATTATATATTTATTTTAATGAGAAACAAATAGCAATGAGACAACTTCAGACCCAGTTAATAGGACAGTTTCAATAATTAATACATTGCATATTGTTGTCTTCATACTGGTTATTCATAGTACAAGATGCGGACATGATATCCTGTCTAAACACTATTAGTGCAAATCTTTCTTCTCATTGAATTAAGAGAAAGTAGTTGCATATCTATCCTACCTATTTTGTATATACAGATACAAACAGTGCTTCATTTGTATCCCCTTATTTTGTTTAGTTTTATCAGAGATGTTTTCTATTTTTGTTAGAAAAGCTGTGTTTAGAGAAGTATTCAAAGGATTTTTTCATAGTTGATGCCTGACCAAAGATTGTAGGTACTTGAATTCAGCAAAATAACCCAAAATAGTCCAATAGTCCATAATAGTAGTGGGTTATTAGCAGAACTGGCAATTGTCTGAAGTTATACTTCAGCCTTTTATAGCTCAGCATATTAATATTGTATTACTTTTTTGCCATCAAATTATTTATTTGTCATTTGACATTTTTACTATCTCATACTTTCTCCTTGTCCCCATTAATGCCCATATCTTTTGTTTGATTCCTCAAATTTTCTTTGATCCATTCTTTTCCCAATCTATTTCAAGTTTTACATTCTATTTTGATTCATTTAATGATTCCTGGTGAGAACCCATACTTTAAAATGTCTCATTCTGGGCCAGCCAATAGCTCAGTGAATTAAAGCACCTCCAAGCAGGCACAGGGGCCAGGGGTTTCATCCTCAAGCCTGCAATGCCAGCCCCACCCCAGGGCACGCTGAGCCTGTGAATGAAACTGGGCATGGTGGCACGTGCCTGTAATCCCATCACTGGGAGGCTTAAACAGGAGAATCACTGTGAGCCTGATTTAGTAGTGAGACCCTAAACACCCTGCAGACCCTGCCCTAAAATATAGGAATAAATAAATGTAAACATAAATATAAATAAAATGTCTAAGTCATTGATCTCTCACACTGAGCTTCAATATCATCACCAGGAGCTACACAAGAATTCTTAACTTTCAGCCCCTCTGAGCTCCATACCCCTCAGATGTCTAGGTCAAAGTCTTCAGACACTTAACTCTAGATTATTTATCTTCCTTCCACAATTGTACTAATTCCTATTTAACAACACATTTTACCAATTCCTTGGTTCTCTTTGCATCCTGTTCATTCTCCTAGGTTGTTTCTTGCATTTGTGGTTTTTTTTTTTTTTTTTTTTTTTTTTTTTTTTTTTTTTTTTTTTTTTCTGGCTGGAAAATATGATCTGTGCTTTTAGTTCAGATAACAACTTGATTCAACACAGCTTGATTGGTACCACAGCATGGACGTGTCCCCAGTGCAGTAGTGTTAGATGTTGTGTTAGGAGGTGACTGGATCAGGAGCAAGGTGCCTTTATAAGTGGATCAATCCATTCTCAGATTGATGGATTGATAAGTTACCAAGGAAATAGATCTGTTCAAGCAAACTCTCCCTGGCCAGCTGGCTCTGGTTGGCAAATGATACCTTGTAACATTTCTCAGGAGAGGAGGACAGCTGCACCAGGTACCATGAGCTTTGGCTCTTGGAATGTGAGGCCAATAAACTTCTATTCCTTATAAATCACCCAAGCCATAGTAGGCAGTGATCACAACATAAAATGGACTAATAATAAGGGCCTTATTGGCTCATTTATTAAAGGAGTGTGCTGTAATTTGGGGGAAATCTCACACTTTGGATTCAGGATTTTTCCTTTTTCATCTGGAGGTCCTTCCTCACATCCATGGCCTCCAACCCAGGCATGCCTTCCTACCTCTCCCACACATTACAGAATTCTCCATTCAGAGTCAGTCCCCCTCAACACTCTGAAAAATGTTGCCCCATGGCTTGTCAAACTCACCAATGTTGCCCAGAAAAGTCCAGTGTAAATCTGACCTTTCCTTGTAGGGCTCAACTCTCAGGTACTTTGGAAATATCTTGCCATCATATTTCCAAATCTGTGTTACTTTAATATCCTGCACACGATGGATATCCTCTTCACTTAGAAATTATTGGTCATGATTTCTTTGCACATTGCCCTTATCCAAATGTTCGATTTCTCCTTTGTTAGCAAGCCCTCTTGCCAGGGCTCTCAAGGCTGAACTCAACTGTTAAACTTTTTGCTACATTCTGAGGACTTCTGCCCAAACATCCATTTCACTCATTTTTTTCTCAGCCACATCCATTTTGTGACACAAAGAATCCAGTTAATTTTGGGTCTAACAACCTTATTTCTTCTTCCTAGTATCTCTCTGTAATGGGAATTTTATGCTCTGAGCTACCAAGCAGTTGGCCTGAAAAACCCCAAACCTACTTGCCCGGCAACTCCCCAGAGCCCCTGCCCCCAAGCCCACAGAGAGAGTGAGAATTTTTCCTACTCTGCTGACACCCCCACACGAGCCAGGTTCAGTGAGTGTGTGGGAGAGCCTTTGGAGTCCCCCCGCCCACTTGGCAACATCCGGAGCCCCCGCCCCCAAGACCCCCAAGCCAACGAGCAGTGGGCCTAAGACACACTAGACTGACTAACCCAGCAACTTCCCAGAACCCCTTCCTGCAAGCCCACGGAGCTAGCGAGAATTTTTCCAAATCTCCCGCCACCTGAACCACCCTCACCCACTCTGGTGAATGTGTGGGAGAACTTCTGCACTCCCCACTGCTCCCTGGACCAGGGACACAACAGAGGGGAACCATAGGCTCACAGTTGTATGACAAGAGCTGCAGAAAAAAGGAAATGAACAAAACATCTAGAAACAGGCCAGGCATAACTGGATAAATTCAAACTTAATAAACAGACTGGCACCCGAATCTCATAATGTGCTAAGGTCATAAATGAACCAAAGCTCTACACCAAAAGTCAGAGGTCACTGCTATACAAAATGACACAGAAAACGAGCAAAAGGCAATCTCAGGCCTCAAATCCACCAATAAGTACAGAGGACACTAGCTCAGCTGAAATGAATGAATTAACAGAGGTGGAAGCAAAGAAACAACAGAAGAAAGGTGTAGAGGAATTCAGAACAGAATTAACTCCTGAAATAAAAAAGAAACATTTGAATACATAGCATCTGAAGTAATGAATCAAATCCAGAAATGTATGGGGGAAACAAAATGGCTACCCAGAACAAATGCAGAGAACAGGATTCTAGCTGAAACATATGAATTAACAATGTTGCAAGCAAAGAAACAACAGCAGAAAGGTAAAGAGGAACTCAAAGCAAAAATAATTTCTGAAATGAAAAAATAAGCCTTTGAAATCATAGCATCAGAAGTAGAGAATCAATTCCAGAATTATATAAAGGATATCCAATTTGGAAAAAAACTCTTCAGCAAAAGAATTAATAGCTAACTCTAAAGAAGAGATTGCTAAAAAAAAAAATGGAGGAAATCAGAAATATGACAGATTCCTGGAATAAGCAACACAGAAAAGAAATAGATTGCATGAAGCACAGGCAGAGAGATATAGAAGAATTTACAATATCAATCATGAGTCTACAAAACTGAATGAAAGCAAAGACAGAGTTTCAGATATTGACACTGGTGCAGCTAGTGAAAAGGTGAGAAAGGATCTCTTAAAAACAACAAGAATGCAGGAAAAGTAATCCATGACCTGCAAGACGATAAAAGATGAACAATGTGAGATTAATTGGCATCAATGAGAATGGAGTCAATAAAATTGATATAAAAAGAATGGGGGCAGAAATAATAGCAGAAAACTTCCCAAATATGAGGAAACAATCCAACATTCAGATAACGGAAGCTTACAGAACACCAAATAACTTCAACCCAACTAAACACATACCAAGACATATAATAGTCAAGATCCCAGAAATCCAACACAAGAATAATATACTGAAAGCTGCTAGAGAGAAGAAGCAGATCATATTAAAAGAAAAAAATCATCAGAATTACAGTGGACATCTCTACACAAACCAGGAAGGAAAGGAGAGTATGGAGCAGAGTTCAAGACATGTATGAAAAAAATTCAAGCCCAGACTACTATACCCTGCAAAGCTCTCTTTCAAGTTTGATGGAGAAGTGAAATACTTCCATGACAAAGAATAGCTAAAGTATTTAATGATGACAAAGCCAGCCCTACACAAGCTACTGAAAGATGTCCTAGATAGAGACCACAGTGATCAGAATTTCACTAATGACAATAGAAGGAACCCACTAAACAGCGCAAACAATTAAACACAGGATAAAAAGGAGTAAACAACAGCAGGTAAATATCATGACAATCATAAGTCAACACATTTCAATCATAAGCATCAACGTAAATGGACTCAATTCACCAATTAAGAGAAATAGATTGGAACAGTGGATTAGGTAGCAAAATCCAACAATATGCTGTATACAAGAAACACACTTAACTCAAAAAGACATTCATAAGCATAAAGTCAAAGGATGGAAAACAATACTACAGGCCCCAGCACCTCAGAAAACAGCAGCAGTAGCAATTCTGTTCTCAGATAGTCTCAACTTCAAAGCAAGAATGGTCAAATGATGCAAATAAGGCCACTATATATTGATTAGGGGAAAAGTTCAAGAGAAAGAGGTAACACTCATAAATACCTATGCACCAAACACAGTAGCACCCAACTATGTAAGACAAATATTAATGGACATGAAAAATCTAATACCCAAGACCACAATCTTAACAGGAGACCTTATCACTCCCTTATCTCAAGAAGATAACTCCCTTATCTCAAAGAGACAGAAAATTAGAAAAGAAGTAGCAGAACTGAACCAGAGCTTGGAACAAATGGACCTGGTGGACATATACAGAGTGCTCCACCTAACTACAGCTGAATATACATTTTTTCCAGCTGCAAAAGGGTCATTTTCTAAAATACACTACATACTAGTCCATAGGTCATGCGTAAGTATATGCAAGAAAACAGAAATTATCCCATGCATATTATCCAACCACAATGCAATGGGACTGGAAATGCATGACAAACCAAACCAGAAAAACACACTAAATTCATGGAAATTAAACAACACCCTACTCAGTAATCAATGGGTCACAGAAGAAATTAAACAAGAAATTCAACAATATTTGCAATTCAATGAAAATTCAACCACAACTTATCAGAATTTATGGGATGCAATGAAAGCAGTTTTCAGAGGGAAAAATCATAGTTATGAGCTCACACATTAGGAAAACAGAATGATAACAAATAAACACCCTAATGTTACACCTCTGACATCTAGAAAAGGAAGACCAAGCCAAATCCACAGCCCAAAGACCAGAACAAATAATAAAAATTAGAGCAGAAATTAATTCAATTGATGAAGAAAACAGTTCAAACAATCCACAAATGAAAATGCTGGTTCTTTGAAAGACTAAATAAAGTTGATAAGCCCCTAGCTAACCTTATAAAAAAAAAAAAGATGAAAGAAAAAATGCAAGCAATAAGGAATGAAAAGGATGAAATCACCATGCAGTGGTAATACAGAAGATGGTCAAGACCTACTTCGAGAATCTTTATGCTCACAGAATAGAAGATACAGAAAAATGGACAGATTCCTCGAAAGGTACAAATTACCAAAACTGAACCAAGAAGATATGACAACTCTCAATAGACCAATAACAGCCAATGAAATATGAAATGAAATAAAAAGCCTACCAACAAAAAAAATCCAGGGCTGGATGGATTCACAGCTGAATTCTACACGAAATTTATACAACATATAATCGCTAACACTGCTCAAACTGTTCAATGAAATTGAAAGGGAAGCAGTCCTCCTAAAAACATTTATGGAGGCAAGTATTACGCTGATTCCAAAACCAGGGAAAGGCAAAACCAATAAACAGAACTACATGACAATCTCCCTCATGAATATAGATGCAAAAATCTTTAATACAACCCTAGCAAACAGAATACAGCAAATCATGAATAAGATCATACATCATAACCAAGTAGGATTCATCCCAGGGATGCAAGAAGAGTTCAATATTTGAAAATCTTTAAAGGTAATACACTATAATCATACACTGAAATTGAAAAACCACATGATCATCTATACCACCCTGAATGCGCCCGATCTCATCTGAAAAACCACATAATCATCTCAATTGATGCAGAAAAAGCTATGGACACAGTCCAACACTCATTCATGTTCAAAATGATAAAGAAAATTGGAATAGATGGCTTTTACCTCAATTTGATAAAAGCCATCTATGACAACCCAAAAACTAATATAATTCTAAACAGGGAAAGACTGAAATCTTTTACTCTTAAATCAGGTACAAGACAAGGATGTCCTCTACCAACACACCTCTTTAATATACTTTTGAAATCCTTAGCAACAACCATTAGAAAAGAGGGAGAAATAAAAGGAATAAGAATAGGTAAAGAAGAACTTAAATTATCAGTATTTGCAGATGACATGATACTTTACTTGGAAGACCCAAAAAATTTCACCAAGAACCTACTAGAATTGATACAGAAATTCGGTAGCATAGCAGGATACAAAGTCAATATTCAAAAGTCAATAACATTCCTCTACACAGATAACAAACACACTGAGAGGGAAACTATAGAAACAACAACTTTTGCAATAGCACTGCGGAAAATGAAATATTTTGGAATTCACTTAACCAAAGAAGTCAAAGATCTTTTCACAGAAAATTACAAAACCCTAAGAAAAGAGATTATGGAGGATTTCAGAAAATGGAAAGATGTTCCCTTCTCCTGGTTAGGAAGTACCAACATCGTATAGATGGCCATATTCCCAAAACTTTTGTACAGATTTAATGCAATTCCTATCTAAGTGCCACCAACATGCCACCCAGACCTAGAGAAATCGTTACTAAAATTTATTTGAGTCAAGAAAAGACCTAGAAGAGCAAAGGCAATCCTGGTCAACAAAGACAAGGCAGAAAGCAACACAATCCCTGACTTGAAATTGTACTACAAAGCCACTGTAATAAAAAACATGGTATTGGCAAAAAAAAAAAAAAAAAAAAAAAAAAAAAAAAAAAAAAAAAAAAAAAAAAAAAAAAAAAAAAAAAAAAAAAAAAAAAAAAAAAAAAAAAAAAAAAAAAAAAAAAATACACCTGAGGATCAATGGAATAGATTAGAAGACACAGAGGCCTCTGCAAACACACTCAGCCACTTGATCTTCAACAGAGGGGGCAAACACACTTACTAGAAGGAAGATAGCCTCATTAACATATGGTGCTGGAAAAACTGGTGTTCTACATGCCGAAAACTAAAACTTGACCCTGCTGTATCACCATGCACTAAGCTAAAGTCAAAATGGATTAAAGATCTAAACATTAAAACAGAAACACTCAATCTCCTGGAAGAGAAAGGAGGAGGAACTCTTGAAAACATAGAGGTAGGCAAAGAGTTCATGAGAAAACATATATTTGCACAGGAAACACTTGAAAGAATCAACAACTGGGATCAACTCTTCTTGAGGAGCTTCTTCATGTCAAAAGAAATTATCAACAAAGTGAAAAGACAACCCACAAATTTTGAGAAGATCCTAACTAATAAGCCATCAGACAAAGGTCTGCTGTCTAGACTACATAAAGAACTAAGATATAACTGAGCCCTCAAATTCAAAGACCCAATTCAGAAATGGGCATCTGAGATGAATACACACTTCTCAGAGGACGAAATTAAAGAAGCGAATAAATATATGAAAAAATGCTCCACATCACTAGCCATCCTTGTTAAAAATAACACTGAGATACCATCTCACTCCAGAAAGAATAGCTATCATAAGGAAATCAACCAACAACAAATGTTGGAGAGACTGTGGGGAAAAGGGAACACTTCTTCACTGCTGGTGGAAATTTAGACTGGTGCAACCATTGTGGAGATCAGTGTGGAGACTCCTCACAAAAGTAGGACTGGAAATCCCATTCAAACTGGCTATCCCCCTTCTGGGAATGTTTCCATAGGAACTGAAAACATTATATCATAGTGATATATGTGGACCTATGTTTATAGCAGCACAATTTGTGATAGCAAAATCTTGGAAACAACCAAGATGTCCATCACATGAGGAATGGTTGAAAAGATGTGGTATTTCTATATAATGGAGTATTACTCAGCGATAAAGAATGATAAACTTGAAGCATTTATATTGAAGTGAATGCCACTTGAACATATACTCATAAGTGAAATAAACCAAACACACATGTGCAAATATCATATAGTCTCTCTAGCATAAGAAATCAAAAGAAGAAATACAAATAGGAATGTAAAACAACTAAAAAGAATTTAGTCAGATAGGGTAAACTGAACTGCATGTGTTTCAGGGTACTAGTCAGCTTCTGTTCTAAATGGTTTAACAACCTAAGTTCACAGATCAAAAATTGGAAAAATGGAAGGACTGCAAGATCAGCCAACATTTTTGCCATAGCCTTTCAAGGTCAGTGAAGACTCAGGACATAGGGGAACCTGTACTATAACATCATGTAACTCAATTGTGTCCCAAATTTTCTGATCAAGGAAATTATGGAGCCACAGAGGAATGCGATAGATGATCTATAGTGTGCCTCAGGAGAGTTACATGGAGAAAAAACTTTCTCTAGGGCTTTTACAGAGAGCAAATTGGTCAAGCAATGGCTGTGACTCATCCACATGGTTGACACTGGCAAAGGAACTACAGAGTGAAGTACGGGGGTAGAGGATAAACCCTTCGGGAACTTGCCTGACCTCATCAGATACAAAAGCTATGTTTTTTTGTTTTATAGGTCTTGCTTTATCTCGGTCTTAACCATCCAGCTGAAAAGTATAAAAATGAGGTATATGAAATAAAGTAATAATAATAAGTGGAGCTGTAAATGACTCTAGTCAACAACTTCTTCAGATAACCCACTATTATTGTGGACTGCTGGACTGTGTTGGATTACTTTGTTGAGTTCAGGCACCTATAATCATTAAATGACAATGGAATGCCTGTCTTTGGCAGGACTAAACCAAAAAGGTGATACAAAGAAAGAACCATTTTGTGCTTGTATAAACAGTACAGTTAGGATAAATATGCAGTACTTCTGTATAATTTTATGAGAAGCAAGATTTGCACTAATAGCGTTTGGACAGGATATTCTGTTGCCTTTTTGTCCTATGGACAACCACTAGGAAGATAACAAGGCGGAAAGTATTAATTATTGAAACTGTACTATAATTCAGCTTTAAAACATAAGCTAAGTATACAGTTACATTCTCTTAATTCATTGATTAGAGACATCTGCTCTAATGGTGTTAGTAAGTAGAATATCAAGAATGAGCTTTGTACGACAAAAAACCACTACGAAAACAATATGCAATGTATTAATTATTGAATCTGTTCTGCTAATTTGATTTGAAACTGTCTCATTGCTATTTGTTCTTCAATAAAATAAAAAAAATTGGAATTTTATGTAGGGCTTGCTGTCATTTCAGGGATAGGACATCATTCCATTGCTTTCTGAGATATTAATTATACTCTTATAAGTCTATTTTCCTGAATACTCTATTAAGTTTATTTCCTTGGGTGTCACTTTTTTCCTTTTATTCTCTTTCCTGTGTCTTCTTTTCGAAAAGTATTTGGTGGTTGAACATCTTGGGAAGGAAAAAACATGGCTCTGGCGAGGACAAGGGGTGACTACTGATTTATTTTAACAAGCATTGAGAAACTAAATATATGTGCACTTAGATGAGACATATCCAGGAGGGGCTTTTGGAGAAGATGGCAGGTGCTGTCAGAATCCCAAAGACGTTGTTGCAGCTACAATAATAAGGTACAGGCAAGGAGGCATGGGGCAAAAATGAGCCCTGTGCTTGGGGTGAGAAGAGAGCAGTGTTGTGCAAAGTCCCAAGTGGGAGAGAAAGAAACTGGAGCAGATGACAGGTCAGCACACGATGCCGGTGAAGAACACAGGAAATCTGAACATGTGGGTGTCAAAAGAAGTCTCTACAAAGTGCAACATGGAGCTGGATAGAGGGATGAAGCTTACACAGAAATAGATGGCTGAAATCCACTGCCACACAGTGGTGTAGTAACCTGAGGCAGAGGCAAGAACCTGGATTGCCCCCACTAGCTGGGTTGAAAGAATTCTGTATACTGGCATTCCACCCCATGGACTGTAGGTATTCAGTAGAGATGGGTAGAGCCCATCTGCTTACCCAGTAGCCTGACTCTTCATGGCCACCCTAGTGTCCTCCCACATCTGGTTCCTAAGAGTGTTCTATCCCCTCCTGGAAGCCCATGTCCATGTCGCTGTGTCCTTCTGCTCTCAAATTGTGCCTCCATGTGTCAGTGCTCTCTGCACTGGCCTTTTTGGGAGGTGCCTCTGAGTGGCTGTATGTGGACAGAGACCTTACATCTCATGGGGTTCACAAAAGCAATGGGTATCTCAGATTGGCCATCTGATTCACCTGAATTTTCATATTTCACACCACAGTGGTCTGGTTCTCTGGGATCCCCATCTGAGGCTTGAACAGGGGCCATTATGCAAGGCTGTTTCTAGGGCCTTTGTTCCTCCAGGGCTAACCTAATTTTCTGGCTGTGGATTTTCAGTTTGCTTTGGAAGTCTGAAAATTAGAGCCACTTCCAAGCGATCCTTCCAGAAAACAGGGTAAAAAGGTTGGAAGTCTGGGGAAGTCAGCAAGGTCAAGACTGTGGCTCTGATACCAAGCCCCAGGAAGGAGACCAAGCAGACTCTGTTACCTAGGACATCTGCAGGAACCAAATTCTATGGCATTACTTTTTACACGTCATTGTTATACTTATCTACTAGATGGTTAAAACCAAGTTGAAGCAAGTCTTATGTAAGTAAAAATATAACTTTTGTATCTGGAAAGGTCAGTCAAATCCCTCCCCCACCCCAGGATTTACCCTGAAACCATGTATAGCATCTTGTAGATCTTCTGTCAGTGTCAGCCATTTGGGTGAGTCACAGCCATTGCTTGACCAATTTGCTCTCTGTGAAAACCTGAGAGGATATTTTCTCTCCATGTGACTCTCCTTAGGCACAGTCTACTTTCTTCTATGGCTTCACAATCTCCTTGATCAGAAAATTTAGGACAGCCTTACAGAATGTCACAGAGCAGGTTCTCTTATGTCCTGAGTCCTCCCTAACCTTGAAGGACCCCTTTCCAGCTAGAACCCAGGCCGTGTGGGAACTTCCACCTTCTTATCACTTCCTAGAGGTCCCATTTGACCTGGCTATTTCCTTTTTTGGTATTTTTCCAGAACTAAAATCATTGCACAGCAATATATGTGCACCCATGTTTATAGCAGCACAGTTTATAATAGCTAATTATTAGAAACCATCAAATGCCTGTCAACTGAGGAATGGATACAGAATTTTTATTCAGTGGAGTACTACTCAACCACAAAGAAAGATAAACTTGAGGCTTTTATAGGTAAATGAATGCAACTAGAAACCACACTCTTACCTGAAATAAATCATACTCACCTATGTAAACATGATATTGTCTTCCTAGAATAAGAAACTAAAGGAGTAAATAAGATCCAAATGGTACAATAGATATTGTGAAAGGGAAAGAAACTGCTCAAAAGGAAAGAACAACTGGGATGGGGAAAAGAAGAAAAGAAGATAATTGTGCTTCTAATTTCTAGTTCATTGAAAGAAACAGCTAGTGCTTATATTGCTTGATCAATTTTATAGGCTTACTCCTGGGAATCTAAAACTATTTTGAAGATACCAATATGTAATATAACAGCCATTGTTATTTTCCTACCATCTTGTTGAAATTCTTCTTTAAAATATAAAAGAACAATTATAGGATACATCTTAAATCCAGGAGACACCTACATTTTTAGAAGGGTCTATATATCCCCCAAATAGTTTCAAATTAGTTTATTTATTAAGTGCTTCCCAGCTGCTAGAGTTGGGGATTTTACGCATGTATATTTGTACATATTATTTATACTACTCAGGATGGAACCCAAGGCCTTACTCATGCTAGGCAAGTACTTTACTATTCAGCCACAGCCCCGGGGCTCTTTAAATTTTATTTTGTTTTGGAATGGAGTCACAGTACGCTTTCTCTTATGTCTCAGCCTCGAAGTAGCTGGGATTACAGGCATATGCTACCACAGCTAGCAGCATATTTTCTTTTTAAAAAGTAAAATGTGGTCCACTGCTCAAGGAACTTTTTAAAATATGACAGATATTCATTAAAAGGCATTAACATGCATACAGGTTAATATACGGTACAAGGACAAGTGAAGTAGTAGCTGATAAACACCTCAAGCTTTCAGAATCCACACTGTATAAGAAATAGGCTGGCATATTAAGGAGCTTCAATTTTATTCAGTAGACCATGGCACCTTCTTAGCCCTTATGTTGGTTCTTAAAGAAGACTGGTACAATAAAAAGATTCTACAATCAGCATCACCAGTATTATATTTTGAAAATATGCCAACATAGCATTTTATTATATTTTATTGCAAAACAACAGAAGGGCAGAAGTTGATTTTCTCAAAGCTATATGCAAATCAGAAGGAATGCACCATGAGAAAGTGGTGCAGATTTGCAACAGGATCCAGATTTTCTTCAAATACAGAATTTCTAATATCCCACTATGGGTTAAGTATCAGGAAGAGTAGAGAACTAGAAATAGTGGTTACTTTTGTCTTCCACAGCTCAGTAAAGTCAGAAATATGCTACAATGAACACCTGCCATAAACAATGGTACGCAGGAAAGTAGAGAAAGCCTGGAAGAGGGGGTGAGGAGAGTTAAAATTGGCTGCAAGGAACAGATGGTCTTCTGCACTCACTCCCACCTGCCTTCCTTTCCTCCCTACTCTCAGCCTCCCACACAACCATGCACTCCCACGTATTCTCTCTCTCTCTTCTCTCTCTCTCCTCTCTCTCTCTCTCCTCTCTCTCTCTCTCCCCAAGCCCTTCCTGCTGCTATCATTACTAACAATCTGCTGATGGAAATCTGTCTTTTTCCCATTTGCAGTGGCTAATTGGAAGGCCATACACTGGCAGGAGTATAAGCAGATGCAGAAATTCATAATGATCTCAGTGAAGACAGATGAGATGCTGATAGCAGGCTGGTGATAATGAGCAGTAATAAAGGGAAGGAGCTCCTGGCTCACAGGCTCCAAACCCATGACACTCATCCTAAAAAGCAACTCCTATGACCAGCAAGCAAGTGAAAGCAAAGCAATCTGCAAAATAAAGCACCACATTCTCAGCAGGCATTTGATTCATGAATGATTTCCCTAACCCTTTTTTATTCTTTCCCTTTAATGCAGCACAGAAAAGACACATATAGACGGGAGTTTGGAGATTAGAATCATCTTTTTCTTCCAAACAGAAGATTGAACCCAAGACCTTTGCACTGGCCTACTCTCTTTATTAATTTTTTTTTTAATTTTAAGACAGGGTCTAAGTTACCCAAACTGGACTTGAACTTGTAATCCTCTTACTTCAGCCTCCAAGACTATTAGGATTACAGGTATATCATGCTTGGCTAGAGGATCAGAATCTTAGACCCAAAAACATAATCAACGGGTCTTTTAGGGTAAAAAAAAAAATCCACATCCTGAGAAATCCTTCAATCCCAGGGAAACCAGGGCAGCTGACCATCTAAGATAGGAATGGCCCTCAAACACCAAGAATAGGAGGTCAAATTACTAAGCTATAGGCCCCACTCCCATTTGTGCACAATAAAGCTCCAAAGCCCCATATTTGTCCAACCACATGAGCCAGGGAAAAGAAAGACTCTGCTTCTTCCCTCCAGAGTCCATCGCAAGAGGAGGGAACACTGAAGCATTACTACTGAAACAGTACATGATGGAGATATTTTTTTTTCCTGCAGTCCAATAGTTCTCAGAGTCATGTAGTTTTTCCTCTTTCACCCTCCTCCCTTGGTTATTCTGTTTTCTTTCTTCTTTAAATAGAGGGTATAACAAAATGAGGATGTAAAGTTACCTTCCTAGATTTATTTTCCAAAAGCTAATACTATCAGGGGAAAAGAAAGCAATGCCTGTGTCCTGCCTCTTAAGGAATCTCAGGGAGGCAGCTCAGGGAGAAAACGACCACATAACTTATCTAAACGAGCAAGAGCAGAGACCTGAGAGAGAGACTCCGACCCAACAACCAAGTAGAACTACCAGAGCTGAAGTGGCCATGATGACAAGGACAGAGAAATCTTCGCATGTAAGTGATAAAACACTAGAAAGGGAGATTAGTGTGCCAAAGGAAGGACATCAGTGACCACCAAACTGTTCAACGCCCCTAATACAGTGCCCATATAAACCTAGAGTTGGGTATAACTTCGAGGGTAAGTGACAAAGGTTTCTGTTACCTTGTCACAAGAAATATCTGACATAGTTAAGTTATAGAAAAATCACAAATGTACTCTTCATGTATCTGAGTCTCTATCCTGAGATTCATTAACCACACGATATCCTGTTGGTAAAAGAAAACAGGATTTAGAATCTGAGAACTGACTTTGAATCCTGGGCTAATTATCAGAAACTTCTTCACATCTTTCAGGGATTCTCTGCTTCATTTTCTTCTTCCATGCTCCACAAAGAGAAAGGACAGCTGGCGTCACCCCCCCCCCAATACCACAGCCTCTGACAGCTGTTAAATCTTCTCTCCAACTTCTAAAGGACCAACAATGCTGCTCTTTAAAAACCACCCCTTGCCATCTCAGCATGCAATTGTGAATTGTACTTTCCCACATGACAAGTTTGCAAGAGTGTTGCTATCCTTGATTTGAAACTTGACCAAGATCCCCTCTCACAGCAGAAAGGCCTTTTCTATTCTAAGTAGCCACAATGTGCACAGCCAACCTCTGTGTTGCCCTTTATACCCTTGCACTGGCAAATATCTCTGTATTCACAGGCCTCCAGTACTACCCATTGCTGAGGGCCACCTTGTGCCCAAATGAGGCAGTCACTTTCCTCTAGGTTTCTCTCAAGACAAGTATGTACTCATCTGTGATGGTGTGGTCTCATTCAGGAGGTTCCAGCCTCAACTATAAGGGAGAGTCTAGATTACTGGTTCTGCTGGTATAACACAAAATATGTAAAAATTTAAGTCTTATCCAGTCAATTTCCTATGGAAATTCTTGTGTAAATAGTTTCATTCCCATGAGGCTTCCAGAGTTTTGAAGCTGTTAATGTGATTGATAGTCTTCAAAGGACTAATGCAGTGTTTCCTAAGCCTCTATGACCCAAAGCAACACAGCCCTGATTCCCAACCTGGGGAATGTTCTGTGCTCCCTTTGTGTGGCCCCAGCTACAGCTCACTCTTGTTACCTATGGTAGTTAACCCTCTGAAACAGTGCCAAAGACGGCCCAAGGTACTCTGGGTTGGTAACTTTTGAACATGGCTATGGCCATCTGCAGCTGGATGGTGTGAAAGTCTGACAGCTGTTGAGCACTTGGCCTGTTCCCATCTACTGTTGAGACCAACAATGTCAGCTGCACATTATAATATCTTTTATGAGTTTCCTACAGCTGTTATAGGCTGCCACAAACTAGGTGGCTAAACACAACAGAAAGGTTTTCTCCAGTTCTGGAGGCTAGAAGTTCACAGCCAAGGTGCTCCTCTCAAAGGCTCAGAGGGGAAGGCTATTCCCAGCCTCTCTCCTAGCTTCTGGTGGCTGCCTGGCATCCTGGGCTTGCAGGCAGACGCACTGCAGTCCTGCTTCCTTGACCACACAGCACTTTCCTCGCACTCCTTCACATCGTTTTGATTCCATACAGTCTATCTTTGGGATTCTGCTCTGCTTGTGACAGGACAACCAGTCACATGGGCCTAACAGTCCACCCATAAGGCACAGTGCTACATACTGATAATCCAAATACTCCAGGAGGCTGAAGCAAGAGAATCACAAATGTGAGCCTAGTCTGAGTAACTTAAAAATTTAGTGAGACTGTTTCAAAGTGAAAAATAATAAACAGCTTCTAGGGACACATCTTAAAGTTAAGGCACTGGGTTTAATCCACAGTCTCACACACATGCACACACACGCACACACACATACACACACGCACGTACACATGTACACACACGTGCACACACACAGTCCAACTATATTCTCACCTAACTATAATCTATGATGAATCTATTTCCAAATGAGATTGTATCCTGAGGTTTGGGGAAAGTCATAAATTTGGAGGGTGGGAGGAATACAGTTCAACCCAGTATGTCACCTAAGGAAAGTTTTAGAGTTTGCACCCTAGAATCTCAAGGAACAGAACATAGTCCTCAATGTCCTTAAAGATCTTCAGATAATTCCCAACTTTAGTAACTACTGTTCCAAGGACTTTACATATATTGTTCCCTTGAGTCATCTAAATAAAACTGTGAGATACTAGTAGCATCCCCCTCTTGTGCTTAGTTTTTAGATTGGCTTTATTTTGTTCAGTGCTGGGAATAAAATTCAGAGCCTCTCAGGCACTAGACAAGAATTCTACCACTTAGCCACATGTCTATCCTACTACTCCCAAGGCAAAGGTGAAGTCTCCTGAAACCTGCAGAAGTTAAATACTTTGGTTAAGTTTCCACAGACAGCACATGCATGAGGTGGAGTTTGGACTGAGGTATTTAACATCATAGCTCAAACACATAAGCCATTTGGACTCATCACAGATCTAAGCTCTGGCAGGAGGTACCTCCAGCCTCCTCAGCAACTGAGGGGTTAATGTGACATGTATGAGGCTTTCTCTGGGAAGCAATCTCCTTCTTGGCTTGGATCCTAACCCAACTCTTCCCTCTCTATCCCCAACACAGTTCCTCCATCTGGCACCACTCGAGGGTGGGAAGACAAAAGTTTCTCTGAATCGCCACTTTCAGCCTTTCATGTGCCTATGGTTTTTAATAGTAACTACTGTTCTCAAACTAAAAAAGATTCTCTTGTTTCCATAATAAGAAAAAATAGCCCAAATCCAAAGGCATTGCTATAGCTCTGACCGACACATGTGAAGCTTCCGGGAGGGGCCAGGCCCATTTGAAAGACTCTGGGTAGCCAGGCCTACTGTCACATCTTGGGGTCTCTTTGTAAGTACCACACCACTGTGCAGCCGCCGGCTACCAGTCTGCAGACTCTGCCACTATCCAATGGGTCAGAAGGCTCGACTTGCTATTTTCAGACCCAGACCAGCACCACCTAGGGGATGTCATTCAAAAAAACTTTATTTTTATCTCCCACTGTTCCTTCAATACATATGTGCAGGGAAAATGGATCACTCATACACTGTTGACAGGAATAGAAGACATTGCTGCCACTCTGAAAAAAAACATGGCAGCTCTTTAAAAAAAGAACTGCAACTAATATATGATCAAGCTGATCAAGCAATTTACCCCTGCGGCTGTCTCCTAGAGAAATGTACACAGGTTCACCCAAAAATGTGGATCTAAATGTTTCTAGCTGCTGTGCTCATCAAAGCCAATGACTGGAAGCACCCTAGATATTCCTGAATAGGTGAATGGTTGAGCAAACTATGATACATCCATACCATGGAATGCTGCTCTGCAAGTAAAATGAAAACTAGGAGCCAGGGAGATAGCTCAGTGGCATAAGTGCTTGCCTGGCAAGCCAAAGGTCCTGAGTTCAATCCTCAGTACCAATAATAATAATAATAATAATAATAATAATAATAATAATAATAATAATAATAATAATAATAATAATAGATACACATCAACATCAGTTATAACAACATTGACCTAGAGACTGATCTCCAGAATTAGGCTGAACGAAAAGAAATTCTAAAATCCCCAGAATCTTATATAACATATGATTTATTTATATAATTTTTTTGTGGAATTGGGGATTGAACTCAGGCCCTTGTGTTTGCCAGGGAAGTGCTTATTCCACTGAGCCATCTCCCCAGCCCCTATTTATATATGACAAAATTATAGAAAAGAGACATGAGTGGTTGACAGTGACTAAGGGAAGCGGAGCTGTGGTTTAAAAAAGTCAACAACAGGTAGAGGTACTGTGATGACAGAAATATCCTACAGCACAACTATATCAGCATCTGCACTTGGTTGTGGTGTTGTAGCATACTTTTATAGATGTTGGAGGGAGGAAATGGATTTTTCCTGTGATTTCTTATATCTGCATGGCAATTTACAATTATCTTGCAATAAAATTTGAGAGTTTTTTAAATTAAATCTGTTCAGTGAGGAAATGTTTCCCTTGTTCTTTGGTGAGAACTCTGGCAGGTCCAAAGATGTCCCTGCTTGTCTTTAATGCTAAAGTCACTCTGTCAGGAAGCAGGTTCTCGTTACTAATTACAACGCCCACTGCCATGCAATAACCCAATTTCCAAAACTCATTTAGAGTTAACAGTTAGATCCTTCCTTTGGTAGGGTCAGTTAGTGCTTCTGCTTGCCACATAGCACAATGTAAGGACAGCTTCCCCTCTCATTCACATCCTCCTCTTTATACACTGGAAGGAGAAAGCAGGAAGAGGACTCCAGAATGTTTCGTGGGATTTGAGATGGGTCCTTCTTGCCTGAAGCAGGCTTTCACTGGGGCTTCCCTGCTGGGCCTTCAGAAGTGACTCCCAGATAGAACAGCCACACTTATCCCTCTAGCTGACACCCATTCAGGAGCTCCTGGGTCGTTGTGACAGGCCCTACATGACTCTTTTTACAGGCCCTGCCAGGCCATGGATGTGCAGCTAGGTACCAGTCAGAAATAAATACCCTGAGGCCAAGGAGACGGCTCAGTGAAATAAGTGCTTCCCAGGCAAGTGCAAGGGCCTGAATTCAATCCCCAGTTCTGCACCCCCCCAAAAAAAAAGGTAAAAGAGAAATAGAAAAAAATATCTCGGCTCTGCCAC
>PVKA01034194.1:0-23687 GCA_004027165.1 Ctenomys sociabilis
CTTAAAAGGAAAATTATATCACATATCAATCTATACAAGAAAGAGCATCTGGCAAAATCTGATACATATTTATGATAAAAATTCTCAGTAAACTAGGGCATCATATTCAGTGGTAAAAAACCAGAAATTTTTTGGCCAGCCTGATAGCTCAGCGAACTAAAGTGCCTGCCTAGGCAGATGCAACAGCTGAGGTTCAATCCCTGGAGTGCAGTGCCAGCCCTGCCCTTGGGGTACACTGAGTAGGCGATTGAAACTGGGCATGGTGGTGTACACCTGTAATCCCGCTGCTTGGCAGGCTGAAAACAGGAGGATCGGTACAAGTCTGTTCTACATAGTGAGACCCTGGAGACCCTGTCCTAAATACAGAAAAAAAAGAAACTAGAAATTGTCTTGCTAAGGTCAGAAATAGCACAATAACACTACTGTATCAGTATAATAATAGAAGTTCTAGCTAATACAATAAGACAAGAAGAGAAAATAAAGGTAAACTGATGGAGAAGAATGACCTAGAACTATCGCTGTTTGCAGATCACATGACTGTCTATGTAGAAAATCTGAGAGATCCGTAGAACACTGTTGCCAGCGGACTTACTGTAAGCTCACAATAAGCAAGGTTAGTATGCGCACCCAAAAAATCCCTTTCCTGCGTATTAACAGTGTGTAAGTAGAATTGAAAATTAAAAACACAGCACTCTCTATGTTATCACTTCCTTAGACAAAAATACATAGATAACAATCTAACAAAATATGCACAGGAACTATTTAGAAAAACCACAAAATCTTGATGAAAGAAGTAAAAAAGGTATAACATATTTATTGATGGAAATATCAATACTGTCAGGATACCTGTTCTCCCCAAATTTATCTATGGGTTTGACACAATCCCAATCAAAATTTCTAAGGATTATTTTCTGGTTATCAATAAATTGATTTTAACATTTATACGGAGAAGCAAAAGACCTGGAATAGGCAACACAACAAGGCAGCAGAATGGAGTGAGAGTTCTGACATGGTCGGACCTCAGGATTTATTATACACTTACGATAATGAAGACAGTGGTATATTAGCAGAAGAGTACACAAATCAGTAAAGCAGAACGGAGAGATCTGCGACCGATCAGCATAAACAGTCAATTGATCTGACAGAGGAGCAAAGGCAACACAGTGGAGGAAAATAGTCTACTTAATAAATGGTGCTGGAGGGCTGGTGAGATAGCTCAGCATCCCATGCCTGCTTAGGCAAACACAAGGACTGGGGTTGATTCTAGGTACTACATGCTGTGCCGCCCCTGCCCCCAGGTGCCCTGAGCTGGCTACAGAGTCCAGGTGTGGGGATGTGTGCCTGTAACCCCAGTGCTGGAGAGGCTGAAAACAGGAGGATCACTGAGTCCGAGCTTATGGTAAGATCCTGTACCTAAACAAACAAATATAAGATGCTGGAGCAATTGGACAGTTACATGTAAAGGGGAAGAAGGAGTGTTGTAGCCCAAAAATCAAAAACTGGACTCAACTTAAAAGCGCTTTATTTAGCTGAGTCAGCGGCTACACATACTCTTGTCTCCAAGTAGGTGCGCACCGAGATAGGGAGAGGCAGGGGTTTTTAAAGCTGGAAACCGCAAAAGTGGGTGGTCTTGCGGCTTGAGCATGAAGGAAGGAAATGCAGCACAGGGGTCAGGGTCCACATACGGGAAACAGGTCACATTCTTTCAACATGCAGTCACAATTTTCAGGAACAAACAAAGTGTATGGCACGGTGTTGTTCACAGGTTGTCACAAGTTGGATATTAAGATAACTTTGGGAATAAGGAGGTTATATCTTAGAACAAATAGTCATTACTTTGAGGCAGGACACGTTTTGTGATGAGCTCTAGGGCAAAGAAATAGTTTAGACTTTAACCTTTAGCAGGCTGTGGTTTAGAACAAAGGGATAGTTTGAACATTGACAAACTGTGTCCAGGGGTCTGGAGGATGGCCTGAGTCACCAAAATGGAGCCTAAGTTGTCATCTTATAACGAATAGTTTTCGATAACAAAGTCACAGTGGAAACGTACAGAGGTGTATAATGGAATGGCTATTCTGGTTACAAAATGGAGACGGGTGCATAGTTTATAACAGGAGAAGGAGCAGGAGTGGCTGGGGTAGGGAGGAGAAGGAGGGAGGGGGGAGGGGGCAGAAAGAGGGAGAAGAAGGGAAGGAGTGGAAGAGGAGGAGGAGGGGAAGGAAAAGAATAAAAATCTAGATACAGACCTTACCTTCTTCAGAAAAATTAACCCCATGTGGATTACAGGCCAAAATGCAGAATTATAAAATGTCTAAAACAATACCACAGAAAACTATCTTGATGACTCTGAGTATGGTGATGACTTTACATAAAACTCAAGACATAATTCATGAAGAGAAAAAACAATATTTGCTACAAATAAAAAGTCACCTTGGGGCTGGTAAAATAGCTCAGCAGACTAAATGCCTGCTTAGGCAAGTGCAGGGACACTGCATGCATGCAACCCCGCCCCAAGCTAAGCTGGACACCGAGTGTGGGTGTGGTGGTGCATGCCTATAATCCTAGGGTTGGAGAGACTGAAAACAGGTAGATCACTGTGAGTCCCAGCTGCATAGTAAGAACCTATGTAGTAAGTACCAAATAAAATAAATAAAATAAAAGACTGCTCTACAAAAGACAGTGAAGAGAACAAGAACACAAAGCTATGGACTTGGGATAAAATACTAATGACATATCAGAGGCCAGACATGATGGCATACATCTATGGTATCAGAACTCTGGGAGGCCAAAGCAGGAGAATTGCACATTCAAGCCTAGCCTGGGCTTAGTGAGCTAATTAGAGAAACAATTTCAAAATTTTGAAAAATCACAAAAAATGATTGAGAATGTACCTTAGTGGAAAAGTCTTGAGTTCAACCCCTAGTTGAAAAAAGATCGACAAAAAGAAAAAGAAAGGACAAAGAAAGTCTGATAAAGGATTGTTATCCCATATAAAGAACTCTTAAATGCAACAATAAAAATGGGTGAAAGATACACCTAAATAAAGATGATATGCAAATGGTAAATAAGCACATGGAAAGATATTCAACATCACATGTCACAAGGAAAAACCACTTTAAAACACAGTGAGATATCACTATACCTACTAGAATGGACAAAACTTAAGAGTGCTGACAAGATTGAATACTGACAGAGATATGCGGCAATAAGAGCTCTCACTCATCGTTGGGATTGCAAAATGGTATAGCACTTGGTGTTATGGTTTGTGTCCAGGTGCTCCCCCCACCCACCCAACATGCCAGGCAGTTTTAGGGCTGTTTCTGGAGCTTGTGGTTGATTACTGTGGGTGTGGTTGCTGCACCTGCCCTGGGGTAGGTGATTTGCACTGCAGTGTAAGGAGAGAAGAGAAGCTGCTGCTCCTCCCTTGTGCTCTGGCTCTTTGCTGCTGCCATGAGAGGTTGCTTTCAGCTCTGTGCTGCTCTGCCTTGGACCCAGCTGAATATGGACTGAAACTTCCAGTAACTGTGAGCTAAATAAACCTTTCCTTCCTTCATTTTATGTGTCAGGTATTTGTCCCAGCAACAAGAGTAACTGAAACACTCAGGAAGGCAGTTTGGCTGAATTTTATAAAACTGCAGATACTCTTAAACTATGATCCAAAAAAGAAACCTCTATATTGTGGCATTTACCCAAATAAGTTTAAGACTTGTGTTTACACAAATGTCAGTGCAAAGGCAAGCAGCAACACCAAAACTACACCTAGGATTTAGGGCCAGGTTTATTTATATTAACAGGCACTGACTGGGTCACTCCCAGAAGATCGGCTCCACTGTCTGGTAGCCTAGGGCTTTATAGGATACCCAGGCAGGAAGCACAAAGGGGATACAGAAACGAGGCTGAGCAGCCTGGCGGTTCTTCTGATCAGCAGCCATCAGGGTGAGCTCATCAGTGGCAAGGCTAGATTAACAGTCTTCAGTTCAGCAAGCTTGGTGCAATGGTACCATCGTACCATCAGGCCTTCTGCATGTTCACTAACGCTCTCCTGGTCACAAAAGTGAAATTAATTACAAAGCTCTGAAGCAGTGACAGAGCTGGACAGGTTCAAAGAACAGAGCTTTAAAAAAGATCAGTTTCTCTCATACAGTTTTTCTCTTTCACCAGTGCATGGATATTTATAGCAGCCTTATGCATAACTACCAAAAATTAAAAAAAAAATATATACTGTCCTTCAGTAAATGAATAAACTATGCTCCATCAGATGATGGAATAGTATTCAGTACTAAAAAGAAATGAGCTACAACACCATGGACATACATGGCAAAGCTGTGAATATATATTACTATGCAAAAGCAGCTTATTTACGTTGCAATTATAGGATGTTCTGGAGAGGGCAACGCTATGGAGACAGTAGAAGGATAAGCAGCTCTCAGCAGCTAGAAGAATGGGGGAGGGATGAACACATGCTGCACTGAGGCTTTCTAAGGCAGAGATAATGCTCTGCATGATGTCACACTGGATACATGTCAGCACATTTGTTAAAACTTATAAAATATACACCAGGAGTGAATTCTAGAGTAAACTGCAGGTTAGATTATAATGATGGGTCAAAGTAGGTTCATCAGTTATGACAGCTCTATCACTCTCATGAGGCAGGTGGGTTCATGGATTAGACTATGTGTGTGTGTGTGTGTGTGTGTGTGTGTGTGTGTGTGTGCGAGTGTGTGCGTGTGTGCATAAGGTACATGTAAAACCTCTGGTTCTCCTCTCAGTTGATATATAAACCTAACACTGTTCTGAAATAGTCCTGCTGTTTAAAAAAAAGAATATTTATAGAAGTATAAGATATCAAATACCTAGAAATAAAGCTAAGAAAGGTGTCCAAAATTAAGCATCCTACTAGAAGACATGCCATATTCATTGGTTGTGTATTTAATATTATGAAAATGACAATTAGCAGATTAAAGCACCTGCAAGCAGGTGCAGGGGCAGGAGGTTGAATCCCAGGACCTGCTGTGCTGGTCCTGCCCCCACCCCCACACCGGGGTGCTCTGAAATGGCAATTGAGACTGAGTGTAGTGGTGTGTGCCTGTAATCCCAGGTTTTGGAAGGCTGTAAATAGGAGAATCACTACGAGTCCAATCTAGTAGTGAGACCCTGAACACCTGTAGACCTTTCCCTAAAATACAGAAAAAAGGACAATTCTTCTCCATCATCCTACAGGTTTAATACAAACCTATAATTCTAAATTTTATATGAAAATACAAAGGCTTTTGAGTGGTCTGGACTCTGTTGAAGAGCAAGATGAAATGACTGCCTTTCTAGGAGATAATGATATATTAGTTCCAGTAATTAGCACAGTTTAATATTGAGGCAAGCTAAAGGAAAGCACAAAAGAGTAGATCATTCCAAAGCAAGCATTCTGTAGGATAGGGGGGAGAGGATCTTCAGTCCAACAAAAAATATGAAACAACTGGAAATATGTTGGAAAACATAAAATTTGATTGCTATCTTCTGTCGAACAAATTGTCAATTCTAGGAAATTCAAGCCTACATGAAAAAGGCAAGACCATAAAGCTTGTGGAACATAATATAGTGTAATATCTTCTTGCTCCCAGGATAGGGAAATATTTTAAAAATATGACACAAAAACACAGATCATGAAAGAAAAGATTTAAGTATTTGATTCCAATTAAAATCCTGCATCCATCTAGTGGCACCCTTAGAACATTAGAGGAACAAGCCATTGACAGGGGAAAGTGAAACTCCCAACCTGAAAGATACCTGGGTTGAGTCCATGTTCACCAAAACCAAAGAATGAATTTTAGGAACAATGGAGGTTAAGGAGCAGAATATATTTCCTGGGGAATGAAAGCTTCTGGTTGAGAGAGGGAAAGAAAGGGGACCCAAACTGGTTGCCTGGGAAGCTGCTTCTTCTAGGGATTTTTACAGAGCAAAACTATGAGGTGAGGCAGGCCCAAAGTGGTAAACATGGGGACTCGCATGGGAAGTGGGACAAAACTATTGTCAAACAATAAGATTACAAGCACAACTACTCAGGTAAAATTGATTAAATCCAGGACCAAATGGGGAAGTGAGTCAAGTTGCAAGTGCGCAAGAATATAGAAGCCTTTTCCTGTCGGGGGCTGGGTTTGTGACCCTTCCTGGCTTCCTTAAGGTGATTACCAATCGTGGATACTTATCTTTAAGGAGGCATGCATCTGTTTGAGCTTTTGTCTTGAGATCTGGCCCACGGAGGGGGCATCTGTCTCTCACACAGTTGCAAGGTTATCTTGTCTTCCATACTGGCTCCTTCTGCGGGCCTTGTCTATAATATTTCTATCTAACTCAGCTGTTTATAACACCATGATAAACCATGTCATAACTTGTGTAACAAACAAGGTTCTTAACCAGAATATATAAAGAACCACCACAAATAATTTAGACACACCTTCAAAACTGGCCAATATTCTTGAATAAGTAATTCGCAAATGAAGCTGTCCAAATAGCCTAGGAACTCATAGAGATAGGTTGACTCCATAAGTAATTAGGGAAATGCAAATTAAAACATCATGGAATAACATTCCCATGACTACCAGAATGACGAAATGTTTGCAGATGGTAAGGAACAAGGACAACCCTCAAAGCATGTTGGTAGAACATAATTTTTTTTCCTATGGAAAACACTTTGGCATGATTTACTGCAGTTAAAGATATAAGAAGTCTATAAATCCATCGATTTCAAATGGTTCAAAAGCCATACATGAACAGGACCGAGTTTGTGAACCTCTCGCAGTTTTTCTGGAGTCTGCAGAGCTTGAATTCGTAAGGACCCCGGAACCCTCGCAGACTCTGGTCAGCCTGCCTCCCTAGGATGCGTTCATGCATCTTTGTTAAGGTGAGCAAGGTCGTACGTAAGACAGCTTGCTCTTCTCGCGTTCCCGGCTCGGTTCTCTGCCAAACACGAAGTCAACATGCCCTCTGGGCTATTTCCCCACAACCTAGCAGCTCGGGGTTTTTCAGTAATAATTTTTCTTGACGGAAGACTTGTAGTGCCGTCAAAAAAAAAAAAGAGTTAATCGTCCCTTTGCCTTTGGTTGTGTCTCCAAAGGACACTAGATGGAGCTACTTCTTTTTCTTCCCTCCGGCTGCGGGCGCTCGGCCGCAGGGCTCAGCACCTCCTGCGCCTGCAGCGGTTCCCTGGCACGGCCGGCAGGACAGGGACACCGTCGTCTGCCAAGCCGGAGCCCTGAGGAGAGGCGGTCCTCTGCCAGAGGGCGGAGCGCATCCTTGCCCTGGACAGCTAGGGGCTTTCAAAGCCTTGTAGTCAGCTCTATTCTTCTGCCCCCCGGGAAGCGAGAGATGAAGAAATTCAAACCAGCGATTCACTGCCTTTCCCTTAGGGATTCAATCGAAGCAGAATCCACAAATTTGCTCTTCTCCAACAACCTTGATTTTATCCTTGTCAGAAGCAAATATAGCCCTACAGCATACAAAGATGGGTTTAGTGCACCTGTACTGTCTGCTGAGAAATAACATTACATCATTGAGGGGGAGAAGGGACTTAGCAGGATTGGTCTGTAAACCCACTCACTACCTGCACACTGAGTCACTCTTTCTCAGGCCTGACTAGCCTCCCCTCCACCCACGGGGGCACTGTAGACCCCTACAGGGCTTGCTGTAACCTCTACTCAGCAACTATTCACCATCCGTTCCCAGTAGAACCTCCAGCCACCACTACATCCTTTGCTGTGTGTTTTCTTCTGTTTATGTGTTCTTTTCTTTATTGCCTGTCGCTGCACAAGATTTTGACTTCCCTGGGGACCTGGTTTACTCTAAGCATCGCTTTCATGCCCTAGAATAGTGCTGGGCACATATCGGGTACTCAGTGAATGCTTTGTGGATTGGATATGCATCTGTGATTCCTAGCTCCACCTGGGTCAATTCTGTTTATGGGTCTCCTCCCACCCGTACATGCTGTCCCTGTTCCACAGTTTCATCAACTCATTTGTGGAACCATAGCCTTTCTTTGAATAACCTTTAAAAAATTTCTGTAGAGCGTTGGGGAGATAGCTCAATAAAATAAGTATTTGCCTGGGAAGTGCAGGGTCCTGAGTTCAATCCCCGGTATTGAAAAAAACAAAAAATATTCCTGTAAAGATGCCTCTGGTGTGAAAGCCTCCTCTGAGAATCTGGGGAGAAAGAGAGTGTTGCACAGACATGTTTAGAGAGTTTCGCCTTGAACATTTGTGCTTCACGGATGAAACTGGCTTACTGTCCTCTCACCTGATCGTGCCAAATGTCTCATCCCACGAATCCCTGGCGTCTCAGGTCAGGATCTCACTATCATTTCTTTTCCATCCACTTCTTTTGTTCATTTGTTTTGGTGGTAGTAGGAGTCAAACCCAGGACTTCGCGCATGCCGGGTGAGTGCTCTACCCCTGGAAAACCATTTTTCTTATTGATATTTTTATGCAGAATAAGTCTTCCTAGTTCTTATTCCCAAATTGAGCTCTATATGCTGGCTTGCCCACTTTGACCCCATCAGCCTGTTAGCCATTGCTCCTTAGCAACATATTCCTTAGCAGCCCTAAGGTTAGACACAAAGCAGAGTTCTCTTACAGAACCACCTCAGCATCTTCCTTGCTTTTCAACAAAGATTTTTATCTGTTTATCTGATACTTTTATTTTACCTATCTTCCCAAATGCTAGAATAAAGACCCAATCTTCTTCCTATTCTACATCATTTTTATTTAGAGTAAAGTCATTTAAAAGATGACAGATGGTGACCTTGAAGAACATAAATGAGTCACCTAAAGGGATGGGATTCCTCAGCTCAGTAGTTGCCAAAAGAGGTATGTGTGGTATCTGTATTTATCAACCCTACTTTCTTATTTGTAAGATGTAAGAGTTAAAAAGAGTCATCACCTTCATTCTTGCATTTATCTGTTCCCTGTGAGGTTTTTTTAATCTGTTAAGTAAGGTTAGCTGCTGAAAGAGATAAATCATATAATCCCAGACTCCTAACTAAACCTATCAGACTTCTTTTCCTTGCTGAAGTCCAAGGCAGATTTTATCACTTTCCCTGTGACCACTCGGAGGTCCAGACCCCTTCTGCCTGACAGATTCTTCTTCCTCTTAATCCTTTCAGCAACTGGCACGGAGAGAAAGATTGTGGGGAAATACATCTATTTTTGTACATTTGGCCCTTTGCAAGATGCTTCTGTTCGCATTCCTTGAGTGAGAAGTGATCTTGTAGCCACCTACAGGTAGGAGGTTGGGAGATGTGGCCCCTGTTGGCAGGAATTGTTTGTGATAGCTCTCAAAAGTCAAATCTGTGTCTGAGGATTAGTCTCATATAGTTGGCCTCAGTACCTCTTTCTGCAATCATTTCTCTCTCATTTTTTTTAGCCCAAGGGTTCTACCATTAATTTTTTATAGTTCTTCCAATGTTTTCTTACACTTGTACTCTAGTTAACATCTTTCTTCCCCTTGAAAAAAAAAATTATTTGTTTGGGAAAATCCATATGTTGATTTTTTTTTTCCCAAACATGACTTTCTACTTCTGACTCCTCTTCCTGAATGTGCTATCATATTTTCAGAGGTCCTCTAGACCTGGACAGTCCTGATTTCCCCTGCCTCATGAGGGACTACACTTCCCAGCATCTTCTACATGTATCCCTACTTATGCCTGAGAGGCCCCACTGACTGGCTCTTACTAGAGGAATGTGAACAGAAATTCCAAACAAAATATGAGTTCTATAGAGACCCAAGAGTCTGGGAAGCAGAGATGTCTTCTCCATAGTTTCTTTCCTCATCTGCTTGCTGTCCAGAGGTAAAAAGAGCCTTTCAGTGGAGGAGACCTGGGCCCTGAATGATCGTAAGGTCATTCAAGGCTCCATGGGCTGCTGACCCACTAGCTTTTTAAATATTTCTACCCTTCCATCTGGTCACTGTTCCCTGTTTGTATTATTCTTTTTCCTAGATTTATTACTAAAGGCTTAAGTCTTTTAAAATGATTTCTTTAATAAAAGAGGCTTAAAACTGGAAAATAATTCAAAATCCATAAAAGGGATTTGTGGTATAGAAATAAAACACTGTGGCAGGAAGGGAGAGAGAGGTGTTTTTGAAAAAGGTTACCTTTCCATGGCTTCTTACACCTTCTACATTTACTGTCATGTGCCATGCACTGTGCTAAGCACTACATATGTACTTTCATTGAACTTGTTTTTCTTTTACAAACTTGAGAGTTTATCTTGTTCAACCTTAGGACATCTGAAATAAGAACCATTCCTGGGAAATTCGCCAAGCTCACTCTCTCTTCTTTCCTTACATGGTTTAAAACATCTACTTATTTTCTCTAGGCATCAGAGTTCCACTCTTTTCTCTCTATCCAACTGAACTATGAACCCATGTTGGCAAATACTTCTGTCTGTCTGGAACCTTCCTGCTTACCTGTCTAGTTCTCTTTGTTCAAAGAGATTCGAGGCAGCTTGTGTGTACCATTCATGGTTCTCCAGAAGGGGCAAAAATGCATACATTGATCAAAAATACGGTTTTTGTTTTCAGGATGGCTGGTGCCCTCTGATGGGGAGCCTAGGCTCAGCTCTGTTTTCCCTGACCCCATTCTCTTGGATTCTGCTTCTATGTACAAAGGTGCAATCAAAATACAAAGTTAACAGGGCCGGCCAAATACATCAGTGGATTAAAGCATCTGTAAGCAGGTGCAGGGGTTGGAGGGGTGGGGATGGGGGAGGGCATGTAGGGAGGTTGATTCCCCAGCCTGCTGTGCCAGCCCTGCCTCCGGGGTTGCAATTGAGATTGCAATTGAGACTGGGCATAATGGCAAGCGCCTGTAATCCCACCTGTTGGGAGGCTATAAACAGGTGGATCACTACGAGTCCGATCTAGTAGAGAGACCCTGAATACTCTGTAGACCCTTCCCTAAAGTACAAAAAAAAAAAAAGGAAAGAAAAAAGAAACAAAAGAGAGAGAGAAGGCTAAATAGAAATTTTAAAATTCATTACAGTAAAAGACACATTGCCATTAATGTCCCTGAAGTCCCCACTCCCACTTCGGACACATTCATCCCATCATTCTTGTCACTTTCTTTGTTTTCTCCTTTTATTTTTTGAGACAAGATCTCACTTTGTCTTTCAGGGTGTCCTTGAACTTACTATGTAGCCCAGGCTGACACTGAACTCACAGTGATCCTCCTGGATTGGCCTCCCCAGTTCTGGGATTACAGGTGTGTATTATCCATGCCTGGATCAATATTGTAAATTTCTAATTTAAATATTCACTTTATTTTTAAAATCATGCATGCACATAATTATAAGAATTTATTAGATCAAAAACTGAATTGCTCCATAATGGTCACCCATAGGCTGGACAGCTTGGGAAACCAGTAGCTTCTCAATCCAGGTTTTCATAATGCACACACCAACTGCCTCTCAAGTCCCTCACAGGCACACCCAGAAGTGTGCCTGACCGGCTCTCTAGGTGTCTCAACCCAGTCATGTTGACAAGATTAACTATCCTAATATATCTTCGATGTATTTATAGATCTCATGAAACTGAACTGAGCAACTTCTAAGAAGATGGTGCTCGATAATCACACATCTGGATGATGGATGTGTCCCGGTCTTTGAAATCTTCTTTACTTGCTAAACCTAGCAGTATCAGAATCAAGCAGGAGAATTTGACTCTATATTCAAATTTCTGGGGATAAGTTTTACAAATGTCTATTTTTAACAAGCTTCCCCAGGGATTCCAAAGCAGCCAGCATGTTCTCTCCCTGCATACTGGCATTTAAAAACCAATGGACCTCTGGATCTTTCTTCATCCTAGAATCCTATAATATCTTCCTTTATTTGCAATCCATGGCTCTTTAACTATTTTCTCTCAGTAACTAAGTAACCAACTTGGACCATCCTGAGATTCTCACCATGAGATAAAGATATGCTCACAGTCTTAACAAGTGGCAACGTCTACTAGACATCAAAATTCTCCCTACTCATGAGCCCCTATGTGCAAATTGGTGACCATTTCTACAACTTAAATAAATACAGAGACATACTTCCTAGAGATGTTTCGCTGTATTGCATATTTCACCCAGCGATAGGCCGTTAAAATCTCTGTACTGAATCTTGCCTTTTAGCTGTCTTCACAGCTATTGGTATTTGGCATGCTCCTTCTCAGATGACCTGATTCTGCTGTTTTTTCATGCTGACCCCACCTGCAACATCCTCTTCTGGGGAGCATTTTGAAAAGAAGATGTTAAAGTAGAACAAGCAGAATCAAGAAAATTGCCATCTGCTTCTGTGTTGCAGATGCCCACATGAGCCTTGAAAAATCTAGCAGGGGAGGAGGTGGAAGATCCTGTAGGATGGTTGATAAAGAAAGAAAGGAGAAGAGGGCTTTTTTCCCCTAACTGGTCCTATGATTGGACCTCATCAATGTATTTTGAGAGAGAGAGAAGAGAAGTCAACTCTACTGTTAGACGAAAAGTCTGGAACATCTAGAGTCTTAAGTAAACAACCTTATTTTTAGATTTTATACTACAGGGACATGTATAGCCACCTTCATAGCTCCTGAAGCTGCACACGAATGCAGTTTTATCTAATTGTTCTGGTTTTTTCCTCTTGCTTTTGCTTTCAGGACAAACTCCTGGTATGACAGAAGGAACAAGAAGACTTTCAGGTAGAGTGTGCATGTGTAATTTTAATCCTGAATATATTACATACATATTTATTTTTATATAAAATACAGTATATTTTCTACATTTGACAAAGTACAAGGTAGGCTATGAAAATGGAATTTGATTTATGAAATTTAGGATTTAGAACAAAATTCTAGAGGTTTAAACAGCCCATTTTGGGGGGAGGACAAAGTTAAAACCCAGAGGCAGAAATGATCTGTCCATGTACATAACTGAAGATGAGATTTGTAGTAGTTTAGGAGATGGGGCCACAGACTTCTTTTAAAAGAAGGATTTTGACTTTTATTGCTATCCAGGCATACAGCGGAAAGCCTTCAGGTATTGACTTGTTCAGGATTTGTCTCAGATTCCCAGAAACAAACTCCCTTGTGGCCCATCACCCCATAACTGACCATAATGGAGTATAGATTTCATGTGGCTCCCAGTGGGTGGGTTCATCTTCAGCATTCCTAAGGTGGGCTGAGACCATCAGCTCTACTTTGGGTCCACTTGCTGTCTAGATTTTCCCCCTCTGCAAATATTGATCCCAAGGGCACTGCTGAATAGACTTCCTGCACAGTGGCCTTCATCTTGGAGAGTGCTTGCAGGAAAACTCAATCTAGCATAAGAAAATAAAATTTCTATATTTTTGTTCTTGCTAAAATGTTCAAGTTTTAAGTACTGTGTGTATGTGTGTGTCTAAAGAGAGAGTCCTTCCCAGTCCTTGTGATCCAAAAAGCTTATGTTTGTAATCCCAAGGAAAAGTTACTGGAATTCTAGTGGATTAATTCCAATCTACCACTTCCAATGTAACCCATAGTGAGAATAAAGTCACTGAAGCTTTTTTTTTTTTATGGGCAACTCAGCCTACCCTAAGGGCTGGGGTCAGCACACATGTTGTGCTGGGGATTGAACTGCAGTCCCTACGCTTGCCTAAGCAGGCACTTCAGATCGCTGAGCTGTTTCGAGGGCCCTAAAGCATGTTTGTGGTTATGGACAGTTGAGGTGTCCCAAGCCCAGTTACAATGATGGCTAGCTGGAAGAAAAAGGCCTCCACCCAGGGCCAAACTCAAGCCTTATTAACTCATGAAGCAGGGAGTGTGCTGAGGATGAGTGACTGAGGAAAGCAGGTGTGTGCTGTGTCCCTGGCAAGGCAGGAGGCCCCAGATCATCCCTGTAGCATGCAGAGAGAAGGCTACACAGAAGGGATTGTGTTATATCTGCATAATACATTTGAGATGGTATTTAGTGTTTTGGAGTCAGCGCTTCAGCTCTGATATGTAATCTGTCAAGCCCTGGGAAGCCATAGCCTCTACCTCAAGACTTCGTCCCAGCCAACAGCATGAAGCACAGCTCTTCAGCCCATCTCACCTCAGCTTGCAGCTAGCTGCAGGTTGTGGGGGGAAACACCGCCCTGCCATCTTTGCTTCCAAGACTATGTCTCAGCAACCCAGCTGGACTGACATGCATGGCTTAAAGCCTATCAAAGCGGAAAAGTCCTATCTAGCTCTGCATATGTCAATACAGGGAAGCAGGGTCAAGTTCAGCCAGGATGGAGATGACTGCTCATCTTCTAGGAGAGTTGCCCAGTGGTCCTCCACACATGGGTGCATATTGTGCAAATGCATGCAACGTGTGTCTGTGTGCTCTCGTTTTCTTCCTGTTTCCAACTCCCTGTGGGGGATGGAAAAATAGTTCCTAATTTTTTTTTCCAACGTTCACTGCCAGATGCTTGCCTCTGTAGCAAGATGGTGGTCACTCAGACTAAATGAATAATGTGGTAAAGTTCCTGTTTTGCATGCCACAAGGCTCTGGGTTCAATCCCCAGTACAATAACAACAACAAAAAAGCAAAGAACATAAGAAGAGTACTGTTAAGGACCCCCCATAATCTTCCACTCTGTCTACTGCAGTGACCTCGCACACTAACCTGTTGTGACCCTCATAAAAGACAGAATAGTCTACCATACATTGGATATATTCTGTTTCTCTCTCTCTCTTCTCTGTCTCTCTCTGTCTCTGCGTCTGTCCATCTGTCTGTCTCTCTCCACATCTTCCTCACCTCCACACTCTTTATGGTTTTCAAATTACATGTACTCTGTGGAACAAGGCAACAGTAGGAAAGCAGTCACCCTTATTACCATCGCAGTTGCTGGTCTCTCTCCTGGCCTCTACTTGCCCCCTGCCTCACTTCTAACAAGCTTGTCCATGAAGGAGTCAAGACCATTTGCCCCCAACAAGCCTGAAGCAATATTTCTTCCTCCTCCATTGTATTTTCATTTCATTGCCTATCATTTACCGGTGCAATGATCTCAGATAACTTGCTTAAGTTCTCTGACATTCAGTGTCTGTTTGGAAATGGAAATCATGGCACCCTTCGGTTTTTTCTTTGGTACTGGGTATCTGTTATGGTTTGTGTCTAGGTGTTCTCCCCCCCCAAGCCTCCTGCAATCTTGGGGCAGCTTCTGGAGTTAGTGATTGATTGCTGTGGGTATGGATGCTGCACCTGCCCTGGGACAGGTGATTTGCATTACAGTGTAAGGTGGGAAGAGAAGCCGGCTGCTTGAGCTGCTGCTACTCCTCTTTTAATGCTCTTGCTCTTTGCCACCACCATGAAAGGTTGCTTTCTATGTGCTGCTCTGCCTTGGACCCAGTTGAATATAGACTGAAACCTCCAGTAACTGTGAGCTAAATAAACCTTTCCTTCCTTCATTTTGAGTGTCAGGTATTTGTCCCAACAATGAGAGAAAAGTAACTAAGAAAGTATGGAACTCCAAGACCTTGGCTTGCCAGGCAGGTGCTTATGTCACTGAGCTACCTCCCCGGCCCCAATGGAGGCCATCTCGAAGAGTCATTGTGAGGACTGAATGAGATTGTCCTGTGAGAGGTCTATGCCCAGGCTTTGACCATGGTGTGTGCTCCAGTAGATCTTTCTTACTGACAGTGACCTAGTCCTTCAAACACTGTTCTTCACCTCCAGTAGACCAGCTAAGCAAAGATATGGCCTTATATATTTTTTTAATTTCAAAAGAAATGATTATGTTATATAACTACAGAGCTTCAGAACTCTTGTTAGTAAAAGCTACTACTTGTGGAGCACTAACTCTCGGGCAGGCACCATCTCAGTCCATATACTTACTAAATCTTCCCTACTACTCCTGTGAGCCAGGTATTTCACTCTATAGTTATGTTACACCCTGAACTTTAGACCTGAAGAAACTGAGGCAGCAGAGACTCTACTAGGGAGGTAGCCTTCGTAGCCTCTGGCTTCGATTCTACTATACTTGTAACATGGCTTTGAGCACCCTACATCAGCAATGTTGGTTTCCTATCTTTACAACTGAGACACTGAATCCAATCCTCTCAAAGGCCTTCTCTTCCCCTAAAATATGCTGATTCTGTGTTTGTATACTTTCCCCTAAAACTGGATTTTGAAATTCCTAAAATATATCTTTAATAAAAATTAAAGAGGACTGTTAGAAGACCTCAACATTTGCTTCAAGGTATGATTTTATATTTCAAGCAAGAAAGAAGAAGATAATTATGGTTAAGGTATACTTCAAAAATAAAACTGTACATGAAAGCTGGGAAGAAGGTAGGATGTGAACAAGATTTCAAGGATAGGTAAGCGAAGGGATAAGGCAAAGAGGAGTTGAGCGTCACAACATATTTTTCCTTTTAGAGGACCATCTGCTGAGATTCTGAACATGAGAACACAGTGGGATTTGAAGGATCTGGAATAAATGAAGTGAAAAAATTGCTGAGAAATCTTTAGACAGAGCAATTTCCAGACAAAGTGTAAGGAAGTCATGTGACGTGCCCTTCTGGTCCAACGCAGTCTGTGGGGCAGACTGCTGAGCGTCCTCTGGCTGGAAGAGCATGATTCAAAGACTGCAGGAATGGAGCGCTGACAGCAGGGGGATGAGGGGATGAGGGGGCGCAGTAATTGGGGCAGCCGGGACCCCAGAGGAGCACAGCATGTGCTGCCTCACCTGGAGTGAAGCAGCAGCATTTGGAGTGAATGAATGTAGAACGCGGTGCTCTTGCAGCCTCTGCCATTTACTTCTCTTGCATCTGCTCATACATGGGACCCTGCGCTTCCGGAAGTGGGGGACTTTATGAAGATCAGTGCTAGGGGCATCAGTGTGTTGAGGCCGAAAAGCAGCCTCAATTTTACGATAAAATGGGTGCTTGGAAAATAGCCTGTCTTTCTCTTAAAACTGAGAATAATAAGAAAAATCCTCCCTGGCTCACTAAATGGTAATGCTTTGGCTCTCCAGCAGTGTTCTGAAGGCCATAGTATCAATTTATCATGTCTTCTAGAACAGATTTGATTTCTATATGTGTGAAGTTATAAATCTGCTAACTTAATAACTAAACCTATTTTGTCTTCCTAAGTCTTATTTATGATCTAACACTAATAACAAAAATATCTAAGATACTTAAATATATATTTAAGAAACCTATGAACCACAAACCCCTCTCCCTAGAAGCAACAATGACACAGGGATTGAAAAACTTAAAGAAAAAAAAGGAGAGAGAGAGAATTGAAAAACAACCAGTGGTTATTTTTAGCAGTTGTAATTTTTAAAATTTTATGTGTTAAAAGTGAAAAAGAATGAATCAGAATGAAAATTAGGATTCATCACTGAGAAAGAAAAAATGGTGTGAGCTTTCAGTAGTTTAGCTTTATTTATGTGTCATAAATTAATTGATGGGGTGCCAGGGAGATGGCTCAGTAGAATAAGTGCTTACCTGAAATTGTGCTGAGGCCTGAGTTCAATCCCTGGTTCTGCCAAAAACACTCCCAAGAAACCAATAAATTAAATGTAATTTAAGTGTACAAAGGTATGGGGAATAGTATAATAATTTATGGAAATATACAGTATGTAAAGGGGCCAACAAGGCAAGTTACGTTGGAAGGAGAGGTTTACTTTAGCTGCTAGGTCTACTGTAGTTCTTTATGTCTCTCATTTTTAAAAAATGGCAAAATACTCAAAGAGAAAAATAGTAAAATGCTTGGGAAACTTATGATTAGAAACAGGTTTATAGCCAGGCCTTGATCTCTCTTATAGCTGGTAAGATCCACTGAATGAATCTAGGAGACAAGACTGTGTTATCACTTGTTTCCTCTTCTACCTGAAATCAGATTGTCACTAACAGTCTGACTTTCTAAGGGAGAGCCTCAGAGTTCCTGAAACGATGAACTCTACATACTTGCAGGAGGCCAGGAATGGAGGGCTTTAGAAGAGAAAGGGCTTTTGCCTTAATCTATCATTGCTACTATAAGAAAATAACTTAGACTAAGTAGTTTATCAATAAAAAACAAAACAATACTCCTCACACTTCTAAAGGTTTGAAATCCAAGATTAAGGGGCCAGCTAGTTCAGTGTCTTGTGAGACAAGGCTCTCTGCTTCCAAGATGGCAGCTAAGTGTCATCTCCTCTCCTGGCAGATGAGACAGAAAGGGCTAAACACTGTGTAAAACCTCTTTCATAATGCCTCAATCCTGTTCACGAGGAAGGAATTATCCTGAACTGATGACCTTATAAAGGTCCCACTTCTTATAGTGTTGCACTGGTGATTAAATTTCAGTGTAAATTGGGAAGGTGCACACACATGCAATCCACAGCAGTCCTCTTTTCCTGGGACTGAAGGCATAGATTAATGTTCTATTCTCACATGCCAGGTCTTGTAAGAGGCTGTAGCTGACCTGCCTTCACCACTTGGGATTTCTTATAGTCAGACAAGAGCTGACCACAGCCAAGTTAGTAAGTGAATTTAAGAAGGGAGAGCTCCCCTTGTGGCCTTGAGGGGCCATTGCAATGAGCGTCATTGACAGTATTATGAGGAATTGAATGATCTCCAAAAGTCAGACATCCTTGGCAAATACTCCTTCTGAGAGGGGCCTGGAGTGCCCCTCTTACCACCTAGGCAATGGCACCCTTATCCCATCTTGGCTGTCATGCAGTTCTTGGGCCCGCCAAGGCAACAGCTGTTCCTACATTTGAATAAACTGCTCTTTGGTATATCTGGAGAGGGTCCACATATACTGAAGAGTAGTTTTGAGTTGCTCCTTTGTAGCACTTAGAGTTAATACTTGAATTATTTGAGAACTGACCTGGCAGATTTAAAAACAATACCTTTTCAAAAGACTACTCCCTCAAATTTATCTGTTTATCCCCTACAGCACTTTGTTAGACATCATTATTTCCCCTTTGGATTCCTAGGACTGCTCTTAGTTGGGTTTGTTGTTTCAGACCTTCCTCTTACCTATAACCTCAAGAATCTGTCTACAGCACCATGCTGCCTAAGGGCCTCCCACACTGACAACCCTGCACATCTCTCTCTTGTGCTCCACTGGGCATCACGACCTGACAGTGCTATTTTCCCTGTTCCCCCTTCTGTTCTCATCACCCTCTCTTCCTACTCCTAGATCCTTGACTCCTATTTGATTTTCTGACAAATTAGACTTGTTTAAAAAATGTCAAGCCCCATGTAACCCACTACAGGATGACTTCTCTGACCCGTCTCTGGGTGGAGTAGTTTTGCCATTGGCTTTGCTATGTAGCAGTCTACCTTCCTCTCTAGAGGATAAGCTCCCAGAGCTAGGGGCTGCCTGTCGTTCTTGAATCCTAGGAATCTGATCCACAGGATGACGTTTTCAAGAGCTCAGCTCATATGTGGGGAACGAATGAAGAATCACTGATCTTCACAAGCAGAAGTTGCCTGTCACCAGTATGTGCATCGTGTTGCTTCTTCCATTTGTCTTACCTTGCTGAGGGCAAGAAAGTGCCGAGACTTCCCAGGCTCCCCTAGAAGCCAGGAGGAGGGTTGGGGGGGGGGTCTTTGTTTTTCCTCCAGATGGCTAGATCTGGGATGGAGCCCAACAGCTGTGTTTGGGTGGAAGGCTAGCGGGCAGATGGCCCGCTTTCTGTTTACAGACAGCCTGAGCCATCACAGCCCTGGCACAAGGCACCCTCCGAGGTGAACTCAACAGGACAGTGGTGGAGTGGGGCAAACACCAGGCCAGCCCATTATATCAGCATTCACTGCACTAACACTGGCCAGTGTGATTTTAAAACAGCAAAGAGAGAATACTTTGTGCAGAAAGCTCTCATGTTCCTGGTGTGGCTTTTAACATTGCAATCCAAACAAAGCCTTTTTAATATGAAAACCCCCTTAATTACTATCATTTAAAAATTGGTTTAACACAAGCAAGCCTCATTAGATTTCAATTTTGCTTTCTGGAAATGTTGGCAGTCCTTGAATTATTCACCCAACCAGTGCTGGTGGCAGGGGTGGTGATAGGAGGAGTGGGAGACTGTTTCATTGCCCAAAGCATTTAGGATCTGAACATGACACAAATCCTGATAATTTGTACTAGGACAGATGTCACATGCTTTGACCTAAGTGAGCTACTGATACACTCACATCATCAGAAAATTTTTCCATTTAAAGGTGTGTGTGTGTGTGTGTGTGTGTGTCTGCAGGAGTGGTCAGGATTCTTGGAAAACCAAGATGACAGCTAAGGGGAACATTATCACCATGTTACTGACTGCCTTTCCTTTCCTGATTCAAGGACAGTCAGTCCAGAAGAGCAAAGCTCTCATGTCCTGAGGACACAAGAACGGCTCCCTGAGGGTACTGAATTCATACACACACTCAAAGGAGATGGTCCCCTCCAAATCGGTGACTCTTTCATCACCTACTTTGATCATCTACTTAAACATTCACACTCTGACTTGAAATCAACTTTCAGTTTCTGCAGGTTGTGAAACCAAGAATTTGAAAGCTAGAATGCCATGGTGCTCTGATGCTACATAAGTGTCCTCTGCCCAAAATCATTTTGAACAATAACTAGGAATCAAAATCTGCTGAGAATCAACTGGGCACATCCCTATGAGGCTGGGGCATCGACTTCTCCCACAGCTACTAAGATGCACCTTCCTACTTAGCAGGTGGGAAAAGCCATCTGATGTCCAAGCATTCTACTGTCAGAGTCTTCCAGGCACTGGTAACAAAATGAAGTTATGCCCAGAGGGGCTCCCAGATTTGCTTCTTATGCTTGATTCCACAGTGCCTGTCCAGCAAGGGTTTCCAACTGCCAGATAAGCATTAGCCTCAGCTGTCCAACATGGTAGCTTCTAGACAAAGGAAGCTACTGCAAAACAAACAAACAAATAAAGAAATAAATAAGAAAAAGTCAAATAAAATTAAATACATGAAGTATTCAGCCCTTAGGCTGCATTAGCCGCATTGTGTGGGCCTAGCAGGCACATGGTGCTAGCGGCCACTGTATTTAGCAGTCGGAATGGCATTTTCCATGACAGAAAGTTCTGTTGGCGAGTGCTGTTCAAGACTAACCAGGCAATTGCCTCTAGCATCAGCTCATGCCTGCTTGATTTGATGACTGAATTGACCCGTTGTTTGAATTTATTAATCAGTTCAGTTAAGCTAACTGTGCACTTGTTAGACAGCTGTGAGGAGAACACAGAAGTCACTTGTTCCATAAAATGTTAGTAGTAAAAGTGTGAACAATGCCAATAGCTGACATTCATTGAGTACTTGTTCAGGGCACCGCGCCGATAACCTGTGCTATCTGACAATCTTCCCTATAGTTCTATTGTTATCCCAATTTAACAGGAGAAAAAATTAATAGCAAAGCTAGAAAGAGTTGCTCACCCGCATCTGTTATGGTACTCTTAGTTCACAGAGCCCAGGCCTTGCAGCCAGCCTTCCTGGATTCAGTTCTGTAGCTTTGAACAAGTAAGTTATCTACTCTGTGCCTCAGTGTCTCCACCTGTGAAATGGAGACAGTAGTAGACTCTGTCTTATCATTGTTGTAAAGTTTCAATATGGATAGTTTGTGTATATAACTAAGAATCTAGTAAATGTGAATTGCCTGGATTATTTATTGTAGGGGAGAAAATCCCAGAGAGATTAGTGACATGTACCAGTTTGTGGGTGATCTCAGCCCTGCTCTCTTTCACAACATTGAATGAAGCTCTCTTGTGTGCAATCCACACAGCGCCTTCTTTCCACTCCCCACAAGCTCTTACCACCTTGACCCTTTTTACCTTAATGCTTGGCAGCCAGCTGCTCATGTCATGACTGACATCAGCACTTTTGCATTAGCGAGGTCTACAGAGACTGTCCCAGGCAGCATATTTGTGGGGCTTTCTGGCTTGGTGACTGTGGTGAAGAACCCGGATGATCCCCAGGGTCCTGTAGCTTCTCATAGGAGATGATAGGTTGTTGTATGGTCACAGCAGAGAGAAGGCAGAAGAGAGAAAGGGGCTGTATTGTCTTTGAGGAAACAGAGAATTTGGGGAAGATAAGGGATTCTCTGAGACAAAGGGAGGCTGAGGTTTTATGGCTTTTTGCCAGAGGTGGACTTTAAGGGGGATGGTTAGACATACCTAAGGAGTTGACTGGGAGTCTTTCCTGAGGCAGCAGGAAAAGTGAAAGGAAATTGCACCCTGGGCTGAGTTGGAGAAGTGGGGAGGTGGTCTCAGGGAAGATCAGCTATTGTTTTAAGGGCTGCAGCCATATTGGTTCAGTAATTCATACTAGGGCCCGAACTTATCACTATAAAATAACTGGAGAGGAGAAAACAGAGGCAGTTTTCCTTGCCAGACAAGAGGGAATAGATTCTTGATAAGAGGGAATAGTATCTTAAGACTGGAATATGAAGGAGTTACTCTTGTAGAAGTTGAGAGGCCAGTGATGACTACTGGAGACCGTAGAGAGTGCAGAGAAGGAGTGAGGTGAAGCAGAGCGATGGGTGCTGAGTCACATTACGTAAGAATATGCAGTTCTGGGGTGCTGTCGTACAGAAGGATGGCTATCGCTAAAAATGTATCAGATATTTTAAAAAGCTAGAAGAAAGCGTTTAAATATCTTTACTTTAAAGAAATGATAAATGAGGAGATATATATGTTTAACATCATTTTAAAATTATAATATATTCATGTCTGGAATATATATACAGTGCCCTGTAAATATTTTCAAGTTTTATTATCTGCTAAAAATAAATTTAATTTAAAAAGTTGTAGTAGGGTAATAGCTGATGAAGAAAAAAAGGAAAAATAATGCACAAGGGTTAGATCATTAGACAACCCGTGTCCAAGTGGTCCCCAATATAGGACAGTATATCTACATGATACAAAGTTTCGAGTAGCATTTGTCTCTCTGAGGCATGTGGGTGTGTTAATGTGTTTCCTGGTGCCAGGTCCTCCTCAGAGTCTGTCTTTGGCTCAACCCCGGGCTGACCAGAATGCTCACCAAGGCTTCTTAAGAAGAGGTTGTCACCTCACTGAGGTTTCACAAATTTGGATCTCTCTGCTTTTAGATTGAAGAGGAAATTTGCTTTTAACCAACATTAAGAATGTCTGGGCATGGGGGGCTGGGGAGATGGCTCAGTGGAATAAGCACTTCCCTGGCAAGCGCAAGGACCTGAGTTCAATCCCTGGTTCCGCAAAAAAAAAAGTCTGGGCAACCCTTGAGCAGCCAAATGGTCTCTATCCTATGGGTCTCTATCCTCTTAGAGTGTTTGGTTCTTACTGGTTGTTAGAAATCTCCGCACCAGATTCCCAACTCATTTCTAGTGAAACATACAATATTGAAACCATGCAAACACTAGCTCATTACTTCACAAAGTTTAAGAATGAAACTGTGGATGAAAGGAGAAAAGTGCATTGCTTATTGGAAATAAGAAGGGCCCCAGAGAGCTGGTGCCAGAGAGCCGGGTGTCAGAGTTGTAGTTCTTTGTATTTATTTATTTATTTTTAATTTTTATTTTATTGAAGTACAAATATCAATGAGACAGTTTTAAGATATCTTGACAAGATGGATTTGATAAATTAATACATTGCAAACAGTTTTCATAATGTTTTGGTATCATAGAAGGTGGATACATGATATTATACTTACAGACATTATTATAGCAGATGTCTCTTATCAATAAATTAAGAGAGTGTAGCTGTTTG
>PVKA01034195.1:0-23675 GCA_004027165.1 Ctenomys sociabilis
GCAATTTGTTTGTCAAATCCTAAAAATACTGACACTCCAGATTTTAAAATTTGTGTAAATATGTTTTTGTGTGTAATGACAAAAACTTGAAAATATTCTTAACTTCAAGGCATTGTTTAAGAAAATTGAAGTTCTTATGTGAAGTGGTATATCATGAAGTTGTTAAAATAACATCATCTAAATAGGGTTAATTTCAGAAAATATTAAGTGAAAATATAAGATTATGTAACAATGTCGAAAAACCACTTGTATGTTTGTTTGTGTGATTAAAGTTTAGAATGAATTGGATTAAATCATTAGGTATAACTATGCAATGAGTCTGATACTCTTATAAATGGAATTTTATGATAAATCATTGTTGCTAACATTTTTATTTAAGTAAATATTTCAGTGAAACTATACACAATTTTATTCACCTTACCAGACAAGTAGTTAAAGGTTACGTTGGTAGAAGTTTCAGAATTTTAGGTCTTTATTTCTCCCAAGATCCAGAACCTTGAAGACAATGAGGCTCTTCTCTCTAGATGTGACATCCAGCTGTTGTTACCTGTCTTTCTACAGTTTTCTGCTACTTGATAAAGTTTGTGAATGTCTACCACCAAGGAAATAAGACAATATTTGATGGTTTATAGTGATATATATATCACTATATATATATAAAATATAGATATTGCTTTGTCATATATATGTATATGACAAGTGATACAATCGCATTAAGTATTTCATTATGTTTATACATAAAGCTATATAGAGTATAATACTCTTCTATAAAGTTCATCAAAAGTCTATGTGCTAAGCCGGGCATGGTGGCGCATGCCTGTAATCCCAGCACTCGGGAGGCTGAGGCAGGAGGATTGTTGAGTTCGAGACCAGCCTGAGCTACAAAGTGAGCTTAATGCCAGCCTGAACTGCATAGTGAGACCCTGTCTCAAAAAGACAGAAAAAAAAAAAGTCTATGTGCTAATTGTCTTTAAAGAATAAGTTTCTAGACCCATTTCTGTCACCATGCACTAAAGTAAAGTAAAAATGGATCAAAGATCTAAATATTTAAACAGAAACACTAGATCTACATAAAGAGAAAATGGGTACAAATTTTGAAGACATAGGAGTAGGCAGAGACTTCATGAACAATAACTAAACAGCATAAGAAATACTTCAAAGAATCAACAACTGGGATCACATCCTACTAAAAAGTTTTTGTATGTCAAAAGAAATCACCAACAAAGTGGAAAGAAATCCTACAAATTGGGAAAATATTTCAGCAAACTTTCCCTCAGTCAGAGAACTTCTATCTAGAACAAAAAAAGAATTTTTAAAAATCAGGCCCCCATATCCAATCTAAAAGTGGGCATCTGAGATGAACACATACTTCTCAGATGAGGAAATACAAATGACAAATAAATATATGAAAAAAATGTTCCACAGCATTGTTCATTTGAAAAATGCAAAATAAAGCTACACTGAGATTCCATCTGACCCGAGAAAGAATGGTTATCATCAGGAAATCGACTGATAACACATGCTGGAGGGGTTGCCTGGAGAAAGGAACCATTCACTAATGGTGGGAGTGTAGACTGGAACAATCTCTGTGGAAATCAGTGTAGAGATTCCTCAAAAATCTAGGATTCAAGATTGGGTGTGGTAGCATATGCCTGCAACCCAGGTGGGGAGGCTGAAAACAGGAAGATCATTATGAGTCTGAGATGTGTAGTGAGTCCCTGTACCAAATACATTAAAAAAATATGGTTAGAGGTCATGTTTAATCCTGCTGTTCCCCTTCTGAGTATTTTTCCAGAAGAACTGTAAATATCATATCAGAGTAACAACCCATGGTTTTATTTTATTTATTTATTTATTTATTTATTTATTTATTTATTTATTATTTATTTGGTGGAACCGGGGATTGAACTCAGGACCTTGCACCTTCCAGGGAAGCGCTTATTATCTCCCCGGCCCTAACCCATGGTTTTAGCAGCACAATTTGTCATAGCTAAATCTTGGAAACAATCCAAATGCCCATCAATTGAGGGATGAATAAAAAAGATGTAGTATTTTTTATCTAATGGTGTATTCCTCAATTATAAAGAAAAATAAATAAAGGCTTTCATAGGTAAATAGCTGAAAGGATAAACAATACTCATAAGTGCAATACATCAGATCTGCATGTACAGCCATCATATTGTCTCACTAGCATAAGAACCTGAAAGAGTAAACAAAATTTGAAAGGTACAATAGATACTATGAAAAGACAAGACACTGTACAGAAGGAAAGAACAACTGGGATAAGAGACAGGAGAAAAGAAAGAAAAAAAAGAAAGGGAAAATATATACACAAAGTAGGTAAGATAATTCTATTACTAATTTCTATTGCTTTAGTAAACAGAAGAGTTAATGCTTAATTTTTTTTAGTAATTATCCATGCTTACATCTGATAATCTGAACAACTCCTTTGAAGACAAAAACATATAGTATGACAACCATTGTTCAATTCCTATCATCTTATTTTTTGAATTTCTATACCATATTTAACATTTTTTTAGAATTTTCTTTAAAATAAAAGGAGGAATAAATTTATGAGTAGGATAGTGTTCTGGGATTATAATATCCTTTCTGGATATTATTGTAATAGCTACTAAAGAAACTTCACTTCCAAGTTAACTGTACTTATTAATAAAGACAAGATATTGATTTTTTAAAACTTTTTTCTTAATTTCTGGATCTTCTTCACAATCAAATGCATGACATTTTAAATAAAAGGAAAAAAATTCTGATTTTTAACTTCTAAGTATGGAACGAAATACTACAGGCATAGGACAAGTGATATAATCATCATTCAGTACAGAATGAATGAGAATATGTTGGATTCTACATGTAGTATGACAAAATTGAAACCTTTCATTTGGATAAATTTTGTTTATTTTTATTTTTTAATTTGTTTATTTTTTTAATTGATGAACAAATAGCAATGAGACAGTTTCAAGACAAATCAACAGGACAGATTCCATAAATTAATACACTGCAAACTGTTTTCATAATGTTTTGGTATCATACAAGGTGCATACATGGTATTATACTTACATACATTATTATAGCAGATGTCTCTAATTTGTGAATTAAGAGAGTGTAGCTATATACTTATTTTATTTTTTGTAGCTGAATTATATCACAGATTCAATAATTAATACTTTCTACCTTGTTATTTTCCTAGTGGTTGTCCATAGTACTAGAAGCTGACATAATATCCTGTCCAACCACCACCAGCGCAAATCCCACTTCTCACTGAATTATGTAGAAGCACAGCGTTATCTATCTCAACTGTACTGTCCATACACACACATCATGATTCTTCCTTTCTATACCCCTTCCTTTGTCTGCACCTGTCAAAGATGGGTACTCCATTGTCATTGAACCAATTTAGGGGCCTGAACTCCGCGACACAATCCAACACAGTCCAGAATTCCACAATAATAGTGAGTTGTCTGAAGAAGTTGTTAAATTTTATATATTTATTGATTGGTTGATTGTATTTTTAGTACAAGGTCTTTAGAGTATAACTACACAGATTTAAAACAGTGATCCTCCTGTTTTCAGCCTCCTAAGCATTGGGATTACAGGAACATACCGCCACTCCAGTCTCAGTCACTGTCTTAGTGTGTCCCATGGATGGGACCGTTATGGTATCCGGAGGATTGAACCATGGTCCTTGTATCTGTCTGAGCTTTAATCTGCTGAGTTATCTGGCCAGTGCTTTTTGGATAAATTTTAAATTGTATGACCCTTATGACTCATTGAATTTGAAGTCAATAAAACTATCCTTGATTTTTCAAATGATAGATGATTAAGTTGTCATTATCTTCCATTTATGTGCTTGATTTTTGCCCTAAACATAGATATCAACTCTGTTTTTCCATGTTTCACTTGACCCTGTTTATTTCAGATCATCTTTATAATCTGTGTGTTTTGAGAAGCTGAAGGTATAAATAAATTAAAGAGCAAAATAAAAGATAGATAGTAGGAAACAGAGAGATATAACTTTTATAAATGGGTAGAGGACCAAGAGATCAAGGGAGAAGGAAGGAATGAGTGGGAAGGGGAGATAAAAAGAATCCAAGTGAATTATATATATGTACAAACTCCCACAATAAATTTAATCTTTATGCACTACAAGCATGTACTGATAAAAATTAAAATTAAAAAATAAAAAACAATCTGCCAGTCTTTCAAAATGTGGCACAAATGATGTGATCCTTTTATAATTCTGTCTGTTTGGGAAAGTCTTCAGTTTCTTGGTTCAGTATAGGACATAGGAACCTTGCAGCCACCTGGGTCATCCAGACAAGAGTGCTGTTGAAAGTGGCCAGAGGCGATACGGGTAACTGAGGACCACCAGGTGATGTCTGTGCTCAGATGCTCAGTAACTCCCGCCAATGCTGAGTAAGGCCCATGTTTCTTTGTGTGATTCCTGTTCCTTTGTTTTAAGTTATTGTCCATGACAAGCCTTGTGTTATTGTATTTTAGATCATGATTAAGAATATTTATTCCCATTAAATTAATAACCTGATATGATTTACTATTTTATAACATTTAGCTGTGTTAGAAAACCTGCCACTAACAGTTTGGATAATCAATGGATCAGTTAGAAATAATCATTGTTCTGAAGCTCTGAAAATACTATTTTCCTTTTTTCAAGAATACTTGGAGTATAAAACAGAAGTCAAGACTAAAAATTTTCAGACCAAAAGAGAATAAAGAGACAAGATTGCTGTGTACAGTGCTGCACACTGGTACATCCCCTGGAAAATGAAAGCATGTTGATGGAAAAAGGACATACCTAAATAAATTAGTAAATTTTAAAATGCTTTAAAATAAGTTTCATTGAATGAAAATATATGTTATATAATTTACAAACTTAAAATTTATGCTTCAGCACATTTTAGCGTATTGCAGACTTGTATAACTATGACAGCAGTCAAATTTAGACTTCTGTTATTCCAAAGCAAAGCCACCTACCAGCTATCATCTCCTTCCCTCTCCAAGAAATATAGACAGTGACTGAACTGCTCTATCTTTGCACATTTTCTTATTCCAGAAAATTTTAAAATCACAATTGAAGTTGTTAATAGTAATGTATGAATTTTCATTTAGATTTGACACATATGCATGGAACTAAATGTGACCATTAGCTGGACGCAAAGCCAGTTGAATATATGAGAAATTTTTATAATCCTTGCACTTTTTGTGTAAGTCTCATATTACAAAATAAAAACAATACTCAAAAAACATTATCAGGTTTTTTAGAATAAATAATTTGTATAAGTTTGATTGTTTTCAGTGGCTTCCATAAAATATAATATGCTAAAAATTTGTGTCTTCCTTTATGGTTACTGTAGTTGTTGATACATTGTGTCAATTTCAGAAGTTTAGAAATTTAATTAAGTGACTCATCAGAGAGCCAGGATTTTTAATTTGTACATATCCTCATCCTGTGCAAGAGAAGGACATGGACATTGTGTGAGTTCTACACCCTCAATCCCAGGGTAGCTTGTTTATAATATTAGAAGGGGAGAGAGGCTGGCTAACGTTGTAACTCAAAAATCAAATGACAACGAGGCAAGTCCGAAAAGAAAAGAAGCACCACTTTATTTAAGCTGGTACCCAGCGGCGAACTCTCATGTCCAGCACAGGGAGGTGCGCCAAGCATTTACAGAGATCACTGTTAAGCTTAAAAACCGCAAAAGCAGGGGAGGGGTGGGGAGATTCCTGCAAAGTGGCAGGGTCATCAGTTCATCATGGGTGGGGTGTGGAGTCACAAGTACACAGAGTTTGTCGAGATCCTCAAAAATAGGGAAGGGGTACAGATGCCCGTCAAGATAAGGCTCGGGTCACAGGGGTGAGGGAATTGGGAGGGGTAGGTGCATACAGAACAGGAACACAGTGAGGTTAGAAGGGCAACAAAATGGAGTCAATTTTGTCAGGTCCCCACTGATTTTAAGGGGGCGAGTCAAGTCATTGACTCACTAGTTTGTTTAGTTCTGGGAATAAGTTCTCAGCCTTGGTTTTGCATCATCATTATTTTAATAGATTGTAAGCAAGAGCTCACGTATTGTATTATCCTATTAATTATACGAGGTCCAATGATGATCAAAACCAATAGAATGACCAAAGGGTCAACCAAGGCTGACATTAGAGTGGTGAACCATGGGGAAAAATTAAACCATCGTTGAAACCAGTTCTGTTGTGATTGTCTAAGTTTTTCTCTATCTATTAGCCTCTGTTTTAAGTCAGACATACTCCACTCAGGAGTCTAATAACTCCTGAGTGGTTGGTGTATAAGCAACATTTTTCTCCCAATGCTAAACATAGGCCTCCTTCCTTTAAGAAGAGGAGATCAAGACCTCTCCTGTTTTGTAAAATCATTTTGGCTAAGGAGCCTAGTGACTCTTCTAGTTTGGTGACTGAATCCTGAAGTAGTGTTAAATCTTTATTTATCTGTTTTGACAACCATCTATAATTTGTGTCCCCTAATATTAACCCAGATGTTCCTATGGTGCCAGACCTGGCCACTCCAATCCCAAGGAGGAGTGGGTGTAGAACAGGAGCAGCTCTAGTATATGGGGACAACATGCTGGCAGTTGGTCCTAAGTGTCTAAATCCTTCTCCTGAATACCAATAGGCTTGGGGTAATATGTGTACTAGGATACAGAGTTCAGGCACACGGGTGAAATATTGGAGTGAGATGCAAGGAGTAATGCCCGATCTGGAGCTGCAAGGTGTTGGTTATGTGGATAGGTGGTGTTTTGGATAGTATGGCAAGAGTTAGCATAGATGGAATCTCTGAGTTTATAAGCAGTTGACAGAATGCAAGATCCAGGAATGGATAGAATATCCCCTAAAGTGAGTAAAGGTCTTTGTCCCTACCAGCAAGTAGGCTCATCCTGAGAAGTGTTTTGAATCTCAGAGAGGGGAAAGATGACGGGAGTCCCTGTAAAAAAGGAGGAAGAGGAGAGAGGCAAAGCCAGAAACTAACAGTTACATTTGGGTTAGTTCTGTTTAAATATTGAAAGTTAATATCAAGGGGAGTAAAGGGTCCATCGAGGTGAGCATCTAAAGGAATTGGGGAAGTTGTCTGTGACGTTGAAGCGGGTTGAGAGCTTAAGGGTGGAGGGGTCTTAGGAGCTAGTGCTGGAGGTGGTGGTGGTGCTAGTGGTCCAATGGGATGGGCCTCTGTGGGCTGGCTCCCAGGAATGAATTGAATAGTAAAGGAATTTCCAGGGTCAGGACCTGACACATATAATCTTATGCCATAATGTTTTTTCCTTATAGTATACAATAGGGTTATGTTTAAAAGTGAATGTCATAAGGTTACATTGGTTTAAGGAGCATGTTTTAGAGGTTTTTCGAGTAATTTTTACCTATTTATCTTTATCAGAACCAAGCGATGGACTAATAGCTTCACAACTCCATGTATAGCAGAAATATTGAATTTCACAATTTGTACCACAGTCTGTACGAGATTTTTGTTCCTGAGGACAAATATACCATCCAGTATTTTGTAAAGATTTTTGGCTCTGCAGATTTTTACATTCAGGAATGGATGTCCCTGAGTATGGGATGGGGACTCTGTCCGGTCCAAGGATAGAGTCTTGGAGGGGAACGGGATGGCTATTTAAAAGGATACATAGGTCTACAGTTAAAGTTGCATGTACAGTTTTATTTCTAGCTAACACCTTACCAGTTTCATAATCAGTGATTTGCCAAATTCTATAATCTGGGGCATGGGGTTGGGATATAACTTTATTGGGGCAAAAAAAGCCAGCAGAAAGTAATACTAGCATAAAGATTATGTACATTTTTAAATTTGATCTTTAAGGAATTGTCTCCCTTAATGGTTGTCCACTTATCTGTAGCTGAATGGTCAGAAGACTCGTCTGGGGGGGGGCAGTTCCTTGAAGTTGGTGTGACGAATCCAGGCAGACTTTCCGGCGACTTTGAGCGCGGTGGGGGAGCTGAGTGCCATGGTGTATGGCCCTCCCCACCGAGGCTCCAGACGTTGGAGTAGCACTTGCTTCCTGGTTCTGTGGCTGGTTGGTGGAGTCTGGGGGCCGGAGGGTCCGGAACAGGGTGCTGTTGTCTAAAAACCCAGTGGATGGAGGCAAGCACTGGCTGGAGAGCCTGGAGGGACTTAATGAGATCTTGGTTAGCTACTTCAGCTATCTTTTCTTCAGCTAGGTGAGGCAAAAGGGAAGGAAGTCTTCCAAAAATTGCTTCGAAAGGGGAAATTCCAGAGACATGGGGGTACACCTGGCCCTTAGAAGGGCAAAAGGTAGCAGGCTTACCCAGTTCTCACCAGTCTCTAAAGTGAGTTTAATCAAAGTAGACTTGAAGGTCTGATTCATTCACTCTACTTATCCTGAACTCTGAGGCCTATAAGCACAGTGGAACTTCCAATCAATTTGCAGACCTTGGGCGAGTTTTTGAGTAACTTGGGCTATGAAAGCCGGACCGTTGTCAGACCCCATAGATAAGGGTAGGCCAAATCTGGGAATAATTTCCTGGATTAACTTTTTGTTATAATAAAGGCTGATTCCGGGTGGGTGGGAAAGGCTTCCACCCATCCAGTAAAAGTATCCACCATTATAAGCAAGTACTTGTATCCACCTTGTCCTTGTTTGTTTAATTCTGTGAAGTCAATTTCCCAATGTTCTCCTGGGGTGGTTCCCCGATAATGGAGGGTACTCACTGGCTTGCTGTGTTTTGGCTTTACCTTGAGGCACTGTTCACAGCGTAGGCTAGACAGATGTGTCAGTTTGGTCAACTTTGGGATGAAAAATCAATCACGGAATAGGCTAGCTAGCTTTGAGCCCCCAAGATGGGTAGCCTGATGAGCTTGTTAGACCAGTTCTCTGCCCAAAGCTTCTGGTATAAGGACTCTTTTATCAGGTAACTGATACCATTTGTCTGAGTCTCTTGGTTCGTCATTTAACTGGGCTTCTAGGTGAAGATCACTTGATAAGTACACTGGTTCAGAGATGGTGGGGGGCATTAAAAGCAAGGTCTTGTTTTCCTCTGTCCCCACTGATTTTAAGGCAGCCTCTTGGGCTGTCTGGTCGGCAAAATGGTTTCCTTTAGTTATAGGGTCTGAGCCCCTGGTATGGGCCTTGTAATGCATAACAGACACTTTAATTGAAGCCAGATGGCAGCCAGCAGATCTAGGATTTGGGCTGCATTTTTAATCTTTTGTCCACTAGAATTGAGCAGACCTCTCTCTTGGTATATCATCCCATGCACATGAACAGTGGCAAATGCATATCTACTGTCTGTATAAATATTGATCCTTTTCCCTTGACCCAGGCGCAATGCCTGGGTTAGGGCTATCAATTCAGCCTTTTGTGCTGAAGTACCAGAGTCCAATTGTTGAGACCATAACTCTTGATCCTGGGTGACCACAGCGGCCCCTGCCACCCGCTTACCTTCATGAATGTAACTACTTCCATATGTGAAGAGAACCAGTTCAGCATCAGGCAAGGGGATGTCAGTCAGGTCTTCTCAAAGCCCCTTTTTGATGGTGGAGAGGCAGTCGTGGAGTGGCAGGGTGGGGTCATCATCCAGCAGGAGAGTTGCTGGATTTAGAGCAGTAGCTTCTTTGAATTGGACCAAGGTAGGGTCCAACAGAAGCACTTGGTAGTGGATGATGCGTGCATTGGTCATCCACTTATCAGGGGGTGTTTGTATCAAGGTCTCTAATGCATGAGGTGAGACCACCCTGAGGAGTTGTCCAAAAGTTAACTTTTTTTCTTTCTGTACTAGTAGGGCCACAGCAGCAATCATTCAAAGGCATGCAGGCCATCCAGAAGCCAGGTTGTCTAGTCTTTTGGACAAATAGGCAATGGGCCGATCCCAAGGGCCTAGTTTCTGGGTGAGGACCACTTTTGCAATACCCCTCTTTTCATCTACAAACAGAGTGAATGGCTTCTGTAGGTCTGGCAATGCCAAGGCAGGTGCCTCACTCAAGGGGGTTTTGGGTAGCTCCAGTCAAAGTCTCATATAAGGGTTGTCAGCAGGCTCAGGAGGGTGTAGGGGTTTGGCTCCATTGGATATAAGGTAACCACTCTCTTGTTTACTTCTCGCAAGTCCTGGACAGGCCGGTAATCCTGAGTTCCTGGTTTCTGAACTGGAAGCAAGGGGGTATTCCAAGGAGAAACACAAGGTTTTAAGATGCCCTGTTGTTTGAATTGCGAGATGTGTATAGTGCTTACTTTGTGTGCTTCCAGGCTAATTGGGTATTGTCTTAATTTAATAGGGGTAGAATCTGGAATTAACTCTATCACCAAAGGAGCTTGATTTTTGGACAACCCAGGGGGGTTATGTTTTGCCCACACTTCAGGGATTTGTTGAGTCCACATGTATAGCAGTTCGACTCCTTCTGTCAAATCAAATCTTTGTTCCTCAGGTTCTAGAACTTCCTGATATAAAATGTGGCTTTCCCCTACTGGGAACTGGGCCATTATCTTAATGACTGGATTTTCAATAGTTACAGTAGGCGTTTCTGTCTCAAAACTCAATTGTACTCTTAATTTATGTAGGAGATCTCTACGCAGGCATGGGTCTGGACAGTCGGGTGCCCAAAGAAAGGTGTGACTGGTTGTGGGGTGTCCAGGTCTGGTTAAAGAGGCTCTCAGTTGTTTTACCTCCTTGGTTTGTCCCGTTGCCCTTACAACTCGAACAACTTTACCGGTGAGTTTTCCGATTGGCTGGGTTAGGACTGAATGGGTGGCACCAGAATCCACCAGAAAATCAACTGGTTGGCCCCCTACTGTTAGGGTTAGCTGGGGCTCCAGAGGGCCATTGGAGCCCTGACCTCCCTATGGTTGACTAAGGAGGGCTTTAGCATCTTTTTCTAGTTTTGCTTTTAGTTTAGGGCAGTCCTTGGCCAATAAGCACATTGATCTTCTCCCAGTGGAGGGCATTTTCCCTCCTTGTCAGTTGGCTTGTTCCCTGTTGTCAAACACTGAAGGATTTTGGTAAGCTTTTTCTCATTATCATCTTTGGATTCACATTGATCAAAAACTTTTTGAGCTATCTCTGTCAGCTGACTAAAGGGTGCTCCCTCAAAAGCTTCTACCTTCCGCAATTTTTGTTTTATGTCTGGGGCCAACTGGGTCACAAACGCAATGTTTATGGCTCGTGTATTTTCAGGGGCCTCTGGATCTATAGGTGTGTAGATACAGTAGGCTTCTAGTAGTCTTTCCAGATAGACAGCAGGTGATTCGGTAGCCAATTGTCTTACTTCTGTGACCTTAGATAGATTAGTGGGCTTCCGAGCTGCTGCCTTATGGGCTTCCAGTAGCAGCTTGCAGTATCTGTTGAGAGCCTCTTACCTCTATCGGTGTTGGGGTCCCAGTTAGGGCGTGAGAGGGGAAAAACAGCATCTTGGCAGTCAGTGTCCGTGGCTGGTGTTCCATCGGGCCCAAGCACCGCCTTATGGGCAGCCGAGTGGATGCGGTCTCATTCCTCAGAAGCGAAAAGGTTCTGTAAAAGCTGTTGGCAATCGTCCCAGTTGGGGCGATGAGTATGAATAATCCCTTCAAGAAGATTTGGGGGTCCTTGGAGAAAGGAGGGTTTTGTTGTTTCCAATTATAGAGATAAGAGGTAGTGAAAGAGACATAAACCATCATAGGGATCTGGTCTGGTCCAACAGGGGTTTCTTGGAAGGGGTAGGGGGGACAGGGGGCTCTGGGAGGGAAACAGTGGTGGAGTCGGGAGAAGGGTAACGCTGCCAGCTGCGAGTTCGCTGAGGGCTCAGTGGAGGGGAGGAGGGACGAGGGGCAGAAAGAGCTCGTGGGGGAGGAGGGCAATAGGGAGGTGGCAGAAACTCTTCTTCCTGAGGGGTATCCAGGATAGGTGGATTTGTCTTATGTGGGGGAGGATTTTTAACAGCTGCTAATGCTGTGGGTTGTCGAACGCGCTTTTTCATCCATGAAGGGGGATCATAGATTAAATCGATCCAGACCTGAGTGTAGGTATATTGATCTGGGTGGCTCAGAGGTCCGGAGATAACCTGTCAGAGGGACAGAGCCAAGGAGAGATTAAAAGGCCCTTCAGGTGTCCAGGCACTATTGGAGATGGTGGGCCATTCGAGTTCACAAAGCGTCCGAAGTTTTCCAGGATAGACCAGATCACCATATCCTTTTGCTCGTTCCTTAAATATAGAAAAATGGTCAAGGATGAGGGACAGAGGCATTAGTTGTCTGGAGGAACTCTGGCCCATGATAGACTGAAGGGGTGAAAATGAAGAAAAGGGCAAACAGTATTAAAAGATAACAAAGAGATAGACAAAGAAAGAGTGGCGACGGGGCGGTTTCTCCAGAGTCCGGACTCTGTCAAACCAAAAGGTGGTATTTTAAGAAACCATACTTAAAGAGACACAAAAGGTCATGGAAACCTTTACACAAGACCGAAGTCCCAAATATCTAAAAGTGACAAAATCCTAACTAACTTGGAGGGCGTCCCACTCCAAGGACACAGGGATGGAAGTCTCCACGTCTTAACCGGCAAAGAACAAATCTATCTAACAATTTAGTGGTTGGTTTGATACTCACTGCTTGCATCAAGAAGAAAATGAGGCTGTATGTTGTAAAAGACCAAGAGGCTTCTTGGGGTTGAGAACCCCAGAGCCCCGAAGCAGCGCTTTGGCCCAAAGACTCAACAAGAGAAGAAGGGGACAGACAAAGAAAAGAACAAACAAAAGTAAAATTAAAACAACTAACAACAAAGAGGCACGCTTATGATGCAGCAAACAAAGGTACTTACCGCGTCAGACGAGAAGACAAACAGAGAAAAATGAGGCCTTAAGGGATCCCGGATGAGCCCCCAAATGTTGCAACTCAAAAATCAAATGACAAAGAGGCAAGTCCAAAAAGAAAAGAAGTGCCGCTTTATTTACCAGCTGCGAACTCTCATGAGTCCAGCACAGAGAGGCTCGCCAAGCATTTACAGAGATCACTATTTAAGCTTAAAAACCACAAAAGCGGGGGAGAGGTGGGGAGATTCCTGTAAAATGGCAGGGTCATTAGTTCAGGTTGATTCCTGTAAAGTGGCAGGGTCATTAGTTCAGCATTGGTTGGGGTGTGGGGTCGCAAGTACACAGAGTTTGTCAAGATACTCAAAAATAGGGAAGGGGTACAGATGCCCGTCAAGATAAGGCTCGGGTCACAGGGGTGAGGGAGTTGGGAGGGGTAGGCGCATACAGAACAGGAACACGGCGAGGTTAGAAGGGCAACAAAATGGAGTCAATTTTGCCAGGGTACAACAGCTAAGAGTTTCCCTTTGCTTTTTTTCATCCATGAAGGGGGATTGTAGATTAAATCAATCCAGACCTGGATGTAAGTATTTTGATCCAGGTGGCTTGGAGGTCCGGAGATAACCTGTCGGAGGGACTGAGCCAAGGAGAGATTAAAAGGCCCTTCAGGTGGCCAGGCACCATTGGAGATGGTGGGCCATTCGAGTTCACAAAGTGTCCGAAGTTTTCCAGGATAGACTGGGTCACCATATACTTTTGCTCGTTCCCGCTGCTATGAACTGCTGCTGTCTGCCATGTGCCACTCTGCCTGGGAGCCAGCCAAGTGTAGACTGAAGCCTCCACAAATTGTGAACTAAATAAACCTTTCCTTCCTTAATCTTGGGTATTGGGTGTTTTGTCCCAGCAACTAGTAAAAAGTAACTGAGACAGTTACAGTGTTCGGTATGGACAACACTACTTTTTTTTCAAAGATGTTTTTACATTCCTTGAAATGTTCATTCTCATGACATTCAAGCATTGATACTGTTTTAATTTACCTGGTTGGTAGGTTAACATAAAGAACAATTGGTACATAATTACTACATTCTACATTTACCACTCAAACAAACTACATCATCATTAGGTGAAAGAAGGGGTCCATGAGGCATAAAAAGCAAGGGGCTGATGACCAGGTGTCTTCATGCTCTTCTAGAACCACTTCTCAGGGTAACATTGTCTTTCCTGACACACTTCAAGAACAGTAGCAGTCTGAAACTTCCCAGAATCAATGTCAACTCATCATGTGCCTTAAGACAAAGAAGATGAAAGCAGTAGAAAGAGAAAAGAGTGGGTCTACTCTCTCCACCAAACTCGTTAGTTACAGGTAGACCTCAGATACTCAATGGGTGGACAGATATCTCCAGGATTCCTCACTTAAAGTCTGCATTTCAGTTCCACTCAGTTGATTTTGACTACTCAGTGAGACACAGAAGCTTCTCCTGGGTTTAGACCTTGAAAAACTAGCAATCAATTCTAGTTTTTATGGTTGCTTTGGGCAAAATTAATAGCAGAGGCCAAGAGCTCGTGAGGTTGTGGACAACCTAATGGACAGAAGGAGCTGTGGCTTGCTCTGTTCTAGCATATGGTGCACACTTCAGGAATGTTTATGCAGAGACATCATGCTTCCTGAAAGTCCAAGACAGTAGGTATGACCTCTTGTCACTTCAGAAGCCTTATTATTTTGTACGCTCACATTTTTCTGTCATTATTCTACATGCCTTCCACCTCTCATCTCTCTGTATGGAAATTTCTTTTACTTCATTTCTTCTCATTAAATTCTGTCTGTATTTCATATTTCTTATGGATGATACACTGCATTTGTGTACTTATCATGATGCAATTTTAGAATGTGTGTGCATGACAATTTTGATCCTAAGATCAACAATAGGATATTGATGAAAGAATTATTTTTATTCTATGTTCTCATAAATAAACTGAAGAATAAAGACCATTTTAAGGGTCAAATATCTAAAATATGATAAAATCCAGAATAGGGACCTGATCTAACTGCTGCACCACACTTTCTACTTCCAAGCTCTCTTGCTTCCATGAGTATTGGATAATATCTCTTTGATGAAGTATTTTCCATATTCTAACTTAAAAAGCATATATTTCTTTTTGAGACCTTAGGACACTTTGTTTTTTACAACTTATGCCACATGTAGTATTCCATGCTCATTAGAATATACAATTTTTTCTTGAAATACCATAAGCTTCCAATTGGAAAACATCATAACTAATATATTTTTTATTGAAGAACAAGTAGCAATGAGACAGTTTCAAATCAAATTAACAGGATAGATTCCATAATTAATACATTGCATATTGTTTTTGTGGTGGTTCGTTGTCATGCAAGGTGCATACATGATATTCTATTTACAAACACTATTAGATTAGATATATCTAATCAATGAATTAAGAGAATGTAGCTGTATACTTACCTTATTTTTTAAAGCTGAATTATAGTACAGTTTCAATAATTAATACTTTCTACTTTGTTATCTTCCTAGTGGTTGTCCATAGTACTAGAAGCTGACATAGTATCCCGTCCAACCACTATTAGTGAAAATGTTGCTTCTCATAGAATTATGCAGAAGTACTGCATATTTATCCTAATGGTACTGTTTATACAAACACAGTGTGGTTCTTCCTTTATATCCCCCTCTTTTTTTTGTTTAGATCTGTCAAAGTTGGGCACTCCATCGCCATTCAACCATTGTAGGTGCCTGAACTCGGTGACACAATCAAACACAGTCCAGCAGTCCACAGTTCTTCAGAATGTTCAACATGATATACTGTATCTGAGAAAAGCTCAATTAAAACAGGAAGTGTTTCTTTTTAAACCAATGGACAAATGAAGCCAGAATTTATATTTTTCTTACAACTGTAGCTTGATACTGGTAAACTTCTTTCCATTTCTCCCTCCTTGTTAGCTCCTTGCTCTCTACTTTCTACTTTCAATTTCTATGAGCTCAACTTCATTAGCTTTCACATATGAGTAAGATCATAATATGTACATTTGGGCGAAGCTAGAAGAGAAGATGTTAGGTCTGAGAAGCCCACCGCGTGAAGAAAGGCTCCAAGAGACGTCTTCTCATGCAAAAGCAAGGGGATTTTATTGGAAGCTGTGCCGGCACAGGGTCACCAGGCAACTGGGCCATGGCCACCCCGAGCCTTAGAACACTCAGGATTATATATACTTTTGGCGGCAAAGCAGCAAGCGAGGTATACAGAAGCCAATCACGTATGTTAGCTGGGCTGACATTTGAAAGGACAGGACAGTTTATATTGTCCTTTACAATAATTGGATGGTGCAGGGATTGGGAGGGTAATTCTCGGAAGGGTCCTGGCACTCCAGGAACTGGCTATTTTAGCTGAGCTATCTAGGACATCTGCTGCTGGGAGGCAAGCAGGGATTTTTCTCCATTTGCAGATGTAGTAATTTTAAAAACATTTTGTTGACCTTTCAAGATGGAGTCTGTTTGGCTCGGACCTCACAAAGACTTGGAATGCCTTTAGTGCAAAGAAATGATAAATGAGGATTTATAAATATATTATACACTGCCTGGTCATTATACAATGTACATATGGAAAATCATAAATGTGTATATTTCTTGTGTGTAAATTAAAATGTAAATAGTAAAATACCGATATTTTCTTATGATAAATGAGCAAATGAGTGCATCTATTACCTTATTAACACAATTAGGATTCTTGTACTGTACTAGCTTTTGGATATTTTGATTTTGCATCAATTTGTACATAGGAACAAAAGTATCATACAATGCCTACAGGTCTAAATAAACATGGTCTAGGTATAAACAGGAATTCAGAGGTGGATAAAGATTGAGTTTTCCTGTCCAGGTCCCTGGACATAGTCTTGGAAATGTATGCAGAGTGTCCCTAGAGCCAGGTCAGATTCAGTGTAAGTGAATCTCCTGGGGAGAAGACCTGGGCAAAAGGTACATGAGTGTTAAATATGCTCTCCGGTCTCTGCCACTGTCTTTTTACTTTAGTGCTGTTTTACCTACCATGCAGCCAAGCAAAGCCAACACTGATCTTCAGAGAATATGAAAATATGGAGACCAGTCTGTCAGTCTGCATTTCCATAATCAGTGTCAATATCTCAAGAATTTTCTATTCTCAAAAAGTAGGCAGATGGACTGTGCTGCATGTTCAAAGGCACTAGGTGAGATTGATCTTTCTCTCAATAGAGCTTTAAGGAAACTGAAAAGGAACTCAGGAAAATGTCAGCAGGTATTGTTCATGGGCAGCATGGGAAATCAATGGGAGAATGAAAATTCTCTGTCCATCAAATCTTCAATCAAATTTGGGGGAAATTTGGGCATGCACAAGACCTTTTAGGTGTGGGACAGGACAAAAGGATATGTTTCTTGTTCTAGAAAGAATCCATTCATATGTGCTGTCACTTAAGAATACACACATACTGGATCAAAAAATAAAATTTTTCTGCTACAATGGTAATTTCCCAGTATCCTATACAGATTTAAAGTCTCAAGGCTTGTGTTCTGAAAAATAAGAGAATATGGAAAATAGAATTCTGCATTCCTTCATGACTTCAAATAAAGCCTATTAAGGGCACACTTGTGGAGAGAGTGGAAGTGAGTATGAGACAATAAGTGTATGATTCAATATATTAAAGCAACACATTGAGAGAAGATTAGGAAGAAGGCATAAGTGATCTGCAAGTTAGAGCTCTTCAGAGATAGGATAATCTTGTTTTACAGAAATTCAAATTACCTGGATTCTGAGAATATAATAGGAAAAATAGGTAAAAGATACTGAATGATTACATGTTTATAGGAGCACATGTAATGAAGCTGAGTGAACATACATGATTGTTTATGAGGGTAGTGACACATAATAGAGAAATAGCTAACAGAACAAAGAACTATGGGCCAAGACTTTTGTTAGGTGGTTTGCATACATTGCCACATTTAATTCTTATGACAACTAAATCATATACATATCATTATTAACAATCTTGCCTCATGGAACAGGATATTCAAGTAAAGTAAATAACCTGTTCCAGATGACACTATTAGCTGCTTTACTTTGACTCTAAAATCATTGCTCTTAAAATCTGTGCAAAGACAAATGCATGTGATATTGTGTGGCTGATGATTAAAATGTCATCTATTATACATCTCCTGGAGAAAAGGAGTCACTACAATGGTGCTGCTTTCTATGTGGACTACAAACAAAGTAAAAAATCTGGACTCCATTCTTAGATGTGGTTGATTTTTCACAGGAACTAAACCATAAACTGCTTATGACTAAAGTTCAGTGATGAAGGGGTAGTTGGAGGGCAGATCTATAAGAACAATCTTCTTCTAACTAGTATGCAATGCTAAGCTCTGACCATGCGTGTTATGATGGAAAGGGGTAGTGATGGCAAAAATATGTATTGCAGGATCACTTCATGCAGTCCCTTGACATGAGCCATGTCAGAGTATCTGTAGTTAAATAGAATAAGAGGGTGAATCTTAGCTGTTACGCCATCCTGTTGTGGGAAAGTAGATAGTGTTATACATGGTTTGGCAGAAAGTATAGCATTGAAACTTAGTTTGTAAGGAGGAGTGTGGCATTTAATGGACATATACTTTCAGGCATAATATTTCAAGAGATAACACTTTGGTGACCTATTTTCTTTACCAAAGAGACAGTTGGAAGAGTTCACAAAAATTCTGTATTCCATCTCTACAAGATTCATCCGTCCTTGCACTATATTTATGTGCTGTCCTTCCACTCCCTGTCCTCTGATTCAGAGCCTGACACAATGGCAAATATTTAGCAATACTGAACAAGTAAAGAGAGATCAGGACTTAGATCCAACGTTCTCAAGCCTTGTGGATATGTTTGTCATGGAAGAATTCTGGAAGTGCAAGCTCTGGATATGTCAAAGGTGTTAGATATGTTTATCCTGCTAGTGCAGATGTAAATCTCTCTCTCTCTCTTCCACTGACGTATTTCCTGTGACTCCCCAGGCTGCAAAAGATCCCTTAATTCACTTGTTAATATTCCACTAATGTACATGTATTTGATAGACAGCATCTTAAGTATTTAAGTCACAGTCAAGGACAAGATCTCAAGTTTTTGAAGATTACAGCATAAGACATTTCCATGAAGGGAAGTATGCACTGGGAAGCAAATGTTAGTGATACACTTGAACCACTTATTGAAGAAAAAAAACATGAATCTTGATTCACCAGGTAAAGACTGAAAAAGGTCCAAAAGGAAGGTTAAATTCTAGATGTAAAAGTGAATGGGACAAGAAAGATTACAACCTGTCTGGACCACAAAAATGGCTTGATTATATTTGGAAGATGGAATACCATGCATCCTGATCTGTTCTGCAGCCCTCTACCTTTTGTTCTCTTTTTCATGTTGTAATAAAAATATAAGATATAAAAAGCTTTGATATAATATATAAATATAATGACTACCTTATATATTTTCTAGTGGACCAAGAGAATTTCTTTTCACTCAAAAAGAAAAAAAGTAGGTTAAGCAATAGGGGGTTACAGATTGATCATAGATGAAGGGATAACAAGAGACAAGCCAGTAAAGAGAGTCACATGGAGAGGAAACGTTCTCTCAGGCTTTCACAGAGAGAAAATTGGTCAGGCAATGGCCGTGACTCATCCACATGGCTGACACTGACAAAGGATCTAGAAGCTGCAGTGCAGGGTTTCAGGATAAGTCCGGAGGGGATTTGACTGGCCTTATCAGATACAAAAGCTACATTTCCTTTTATATAGGTCTTGCTTTATCTTGGTCTTAACCATCCAGCAGAAAAGTATATAAATAAATCATTAATATGCTGAGCTGTAACAGGCTCAAGTCAGCAACTTCTGACACTGCCAGTCTTATGGAAAACTCACTACTATCACAGACTACCGGACTACTTTGTAATGTTTTGCTAAATTCACACACCTATAATATTTAAGTGACAAAAATAAACAAAAAAGGGATACAAATAAATGACCATTTTTGTGTCTGTATATTCAAAATAGTTAGGATAGATATACAGCTACATTTTCTAAAATCAGCGAGTCAAAAGATTTGTTCTAATAGTGTTTATAAACAGAATACCATGTCTGCATCTTGTTCAATGAATAACCACTAACACAATGTGTTAACCACTAATGCAAAGTATTAATTATTGAAACCATCTCTTTGCTATTTGTTTCTCAATAAAATTATGGAATAAAACAAGAGACAAAGCTGGAGAAATAAGTGAATATTGAACTATGAAGTACTTCCTGTGTACGGTAACGGTAACTAAAACATTTGCATTTAATTCATGTATGTGAACTCAAAGCCAGAATCTTTTAAGAAATTTTTAAACCTCTATTTTGATTCAAATATTTCCACAGAAGTCAAGACCAATTATCTGTAGCATTTTTATCATGAATGGATGTTGGACTTTGTCAAATGCTTTTCCAGCATCTAGTAAGATGGTTAAATAATTTTATCGTTGATTTTGTGAATATTGTATAATACATTTGGTGATATACAAGTGTTGAATCATCCCTTTATTCCTGGGTATGATCATATTTGATCATGGTGAAAAATTTTCTTGATGATTTGCTGCATTCTATTTGCTAGTATCTTATTGAGGATTATTGCATCTATGTTCATTAGGGAGATTTTTTTTAGTTAGATCTTTCTCTGGTTTTGATATCAGGGTAATACTTGCTTCTGGGAATGATTTTGGGATTATCACTTTCCTATCAATTTCATTAAAGAGTTTCTGTATTAGTGCCATTAGATCGTCTCTAAACTTCTTATAGAATTCAACAGTGAATCCTACAGGACCCATACTTTTCTTTGTTTGTAAATTTTTAATTGAATTTTTAATTTCATTAACTGATATCAGGTTATTTAGAATTTTTATATCTTCTTAATTCAGCTTTGGAATTCATACATATCTAGAAATCTGTCCATTTCTTATGTGCTTTCCGTTTCATTAGAGTAGAGGTTCTTTTTTATATTTTAATAATCTTATTGAGAAAGAAGTAGCAATGAGATAGTTTCAAAAAAGGTTAGTAGTACAGTTGTAATAATATATTGCATATTGTTTGTCTTTGTAGTAGTTATTCCTAGTACAAGATGCAGATATGATATCTTATCTAAACACTATTAGTTCAAAATGTTCTTCTCATTGAACTAAGAGAAAATAGCTATATATTTATGCTAATATATGTATATATATTCCACTACAAAATGGTCCATTTATATTCCCATTTTTGTTTACTTTTGGCAGAGGTGTGTATTCCATTGCTATTCATATATTGTAGGTGCATGAATTCAGCAGAGTAATCCGATATAGTTCAGTAGTCCATAATAGTAGTGGGTTATCTGCAAGACTGGCAGTGTCAAAAGCTGTGGACTTGAGTCTTTTGCAGCTCAGCATATTAATATAGCTTTACTTTTTATACCATGATTTTATACTTTTCTGCTGGATGGTTAAGAACAAGATAAAGCAAGACCTATATAACAAGAAACATAATTTTTGTATCTGACAAGGTCAGTAAAATTCCCTCAGGATTTATCCTAAAACCCTGTACCACAGTTTGTAGATCTTTTGTCAATGCCAGCCGTATAGATGAATCACAGCCATTGCTTGACCAATTTGCTCTCTGAGAAAGTCTGAGAGAATGTTTTCTCTCCATGTGACTCTCCTCAGGCACACTAAGTAGAAGTTCTTGAAGTAGGTATTGATCTGGATTTTGACAGACTCACTTTTGATTTCACTCTTCCTTCATAACTGCATGAATTTGAGTCTTTTCTTTTTTTATTGAAAAGTTTGTCTAAGGGTTTATCAATTTTGAGTAATCTTCCTAAGAATCAACTCTTCATGTCACTGATTATATTGTTTTCCTAGTGTCAATTGCACTGATTTCTTTTCTGGTGTTTAAAATTTTCCCTCCTGTATGAGGTTTGGGTTTGATTTGTTCTTCTTTGTAGAACTTTGAGGCTCACCATTAAGTTATTTGTTTGATCTCATTCTGTTTTTCTGTTGTGAGACTTTACCTCCATAAATTTCCCTCATCTGACTGCTTTAATTATATCCTAAAGGTTCTGGTATGTTGCATCAGAATTATCACTTAATTGTACGTACTGTTTAACTTCTATAATTTGGTCTATGACCCCTTGGCTGTCCAGGAGGGCATTGTTTAATTTTCACATATTTATGTCATTTTTATAACTTCTTTTGCCAATGATTTCCATTTTTATTGCACTCTGATTAGATAATATGTACAGGATAGTTTCAATTCCTCTGCATTTACTTAAGCATTTTTTTCTTCTTGAAATACAAATATTACTTAGGAACTGTTTAAAGCTGATTAAAAAAACCCACCTATGAAGAAAGGCCAACAGGAAATTGTTTTCCCAATGAAGTGAAATTTTAGGACAACAAAAGTCTAAAAGGCTACAAAAGAGAAATAGCACCACTGTTATTTGAACAATGGCTAGTTGCTTGTGTTTTTTGGCATTGCTGATCATTGAATCTGGGTTTTCCTCTGCTTCCACACAGAGCCTGTAAAATGTATATCACCCACTACTGAGATGGTTAAGCCTCTGATGCGCTTGTATTGATTTGTGTTTGGTGGTACTTGTCCTAAAATGTGTGTAGAAAACAGTTATTTCACTTAAGCACTTTCTGTGCTCGTATGTGGGCAATTTAGAGAACATTCCAATGTCTGAGAAGAATGTATATTAGGTGATGTAGGGTGGAACATTCTATAGACATGTACTAGTTTATTTGTTTACAGGTTTGGTTCAGTTCTAATACTCCTTGGAGGATTTTTTTGCTTAATTGATATATCCCATATGACATTAGGATTTCTATGGTCTCCCCTTACAACTGTGTTGATTTTCGTTTAATTTTTCATGTCCATCAGTGTTTGTTTTATGTAACTTGTTGTACCAGAATTTAGTGTATATGTAATTGTGATTGTGATCCCTTCTTGAAATTTTTCCTTAACAAGTATAGAGCGACCTTCTGCATGTATTTTCATCAGTTTTAGTTTTAAGTTTACATTGTCTGCAAATAGAATAACTGCCTCTGCTTTTTTTTTTGGGGGGGGGAGGCAGTTCCTGTAGCTCCTATACCACAGCATATTGTTCTCTATCCTTTAACTTTCAGTCTATGAATTTCTTTTTGTGTTTCTTACAACTTAAGATCATACACTTAAGTGAAATAAATCCTATTGTTTCCCTGGTGTGAGAAACTAAAAGAGCAAATTAAGAACCAAAATATACAATAGATACTGTGAAATGGGAAGACACTGCTCAAAAAGAAAGAGTAGATAGGGAAAGAAAAAGGGGAAAATGAAGAGGGGAAAAATTAATTTAAAGATGATAAAATGGAAATGAAACTTCATAAATACAGAGAGGAAGATCTGTATGGAGGAGAAGGGATTAGGAAAACAATAGAAATCAAAACATATCATAAACAGGTACAAATCACCTATAATGAATATATTCATAATGATTATATTCATTATGTGTGTCTAAAATTTATTAATACTTCATTTTTCTACATTTATGCTTTTCTGCTGGATGGTTAAGACCTAGGTAGATCCAAACTTATATACCAACACATGGACTTTATATTTCCTATGTGGTCATTGAAGTCTTCTCAGGGTTTATCTTGTAGTCCTGTACATTATTCTGTAATTCCTTTGTCTGTGTCATCCATGTGGATGAGTCACGGCCAATGCTTGACCAGATTGCTCTCTGTGAGAGCCTGAGAGAAAGTTTTCTCTTCATGTGACTCTCCCCAGGCACACTATAGAACTTCAAT
>PVKA01034196.1:0-23592 GCA_004027165.1 Ctenomys sociabilis
TCTTTTGAGACAGGGTCTCACTATGCAGTTCAGGCTGGCCTTAAGCTCACTTTGTAGCTCAGGCTGGTCTCGAACTCACAACAATCCTCCTGCCTCAGCCTCCCGAGTGCTGGGATTACAGGCCTGCGCCACCACGCCCGGCTTGACAGTTTTCATTGATAATTATTTTACTGTAAGCGTTGACCAGATAGCTCAGCAGACTAAAGCCCCTGCTTAGGCAGAGCACAGTGGCCAGGGTTTGATCCCCAGCATGCTGTGCCAGCCCCTCCCCTGGGGCACACTGAGGTGACATTGAGACAGGCATGGTGGTGCACATCTGTGATCCCAGCACTTAAGAGGCTGAAAACAGGAGGATCACTATGAGTCCAGTCTGTGTAGTGAGACCCTGTAGACCCTGTACTAAATCATTAAAAGAAAAAAGAATTGGTCTTGGCTATGTATTTTTATGGTTGGTTTAACTCTGTATCAAGAAAATACAATGTTTCAAATATTTTTATTTAGGATACCTATTGATAGAACTTATAAGCCCAATAATAATACTAACTTTTCTCTGCAGGTGGTGACAAAGTGATAGATGTCATTGATGTGGCAAGGCAGGCAGACAGCAAAATGACCCTTCACAATTATGTGAAATACTTCATGAATCCTAACAGACCAAAAGTGTTAAATGTGATCAGCCTTGAATTTTCAGATACAAAGTGAGTAGTTCTGGATATTTTGTTTTTCTGAACATTACCTAAATGTCGTTCAGCAATATATTTATTTTATTTTATTTATTTATTTTTTTTTTTTTTTGTCTTTTTGAGACAGGGTCTCGCTATGCAGTTCAGGCTGGCCTTAAGCTCACTTTGTAGCTCAGGCTGGTCTCGAACTCACAACAATCCTCCTGCCTCAGCCTCCCGAGTGCTGGGATTACAGGCATGCGCCACCACGCCCGGCTAATATATTTATTTTAGTGAGAAACATAATTGTGACTTCTGAAGTTGTCCACTGGTAGCCGTGCTGTGAATTTTGCTTAGCACACATAGACAATATTTGGAAATAAGATGTGTTTTAAACTTTGAGTGTTACTACTTTTCAGTTCTGATTATTTATGTGGTTTAGGTCGACAGGAGAGAAACAATTTAAAGAAGTCTTAACTTGTATTATGTAAGTGTGCATACATGTTTTTGTTTTCCTTTAAAAGGATGTCTGGATTGGTGGAGGTCCCTGATATAGCTAGGAAGCTTTCCTGGGTGGAAAACTATTGGCCAGATGATTCAGTCTTTCCCAAGCCATTTGTTCAAAAATACTGCTTGATGGGTGTTCAAGACAGCTACACAGATTTCCATATTGACTTCGGTGGAACGTCAGTCTGGTATCATGTCCTCTGGGTAAGAGTAGGGTGTTTATTTGTTCTCTTAATCACAACAATATACAGTTACATGTTTTCAAGTGGTGTTCATTTGCTATAAATGACATTTAGAGATGGGAAGTTTTCCTACTTTTTGATAGGATCTGTCACTTTGCCTTTAGCATTTATGAGTTTTTAAAAAACCACATGTGATAAAGCCAACAAATGAAAGATTTGAGCCCGTTCTCTTTAAAATTTTTTACTAGTATTTGTGCTATATAAATATATTCATTGTGGGGAATTGGTACATATACATATTGAATCTTCATGAATTCTTTTGTGTTTAGATTCCTTTTTTGCCTCTATTAAATTGGTTTCTGTTAGAGTTATGTCTTTTTCTTTCCCTACCCCTCTAGCCAATTATCCATTAATTCCTGAACCAAATACATAAGGAGCAAAATGATAGTAATAATTGCTTCTGGCATTAAGGATGGGGTAAGAGAACTAGATGGATAAGTCATGAGTGCCCATCAAAAATGCTAATTATTTGCCATTTATATTCACTTTGCTTTATCCAGAACTGTACTGCTTAATATAGCAGCCTTTAGCCATATGTGACTAAATTTAAGTACTTAAAATTCAGTATAACTTGAAAAAATTCAGTTCCGCATTTCATTGGTGGTATTTCGAGTGCCCAGCAGCACGCGGCTGTGACTGCTGTGCTGAGTAGGGCGAACAGAGAAACTGCCCGCCCAGAAGCCTCGTCGGAGGGTGCTGCTCCGGAGCTGTGCTGAGCCGCAGCTCTCCTGCTCCTTTTCTCCTGGAAGACAAAGAGATGGGTCATTAAAGGAAGTTTATTTACAAGATTTTAGAAAGCCATTATGGGATAGAGATCTTGAGAGAAAGAGTTGGAGAGGAACCTGTGCTGTGGGCACGCCCACTAACATGTACTTGGACACCTTAACAATGAGAGGTGACCAGGGAGGTGCTAGTGGTTTTCCACCTTGCTCTCTGGCAGCGATTTCTCCAGCTTCTATTTCTGGCTGCTGATCAGTTGATGGAGAAGAGCTTTAACCCCCGTGAAAATGCTGGTGGAGAGAATTAGCTATTGAGTAGGAATGGGAAATAGGCCTTTTTGAACCTAAAAAAATCTTGCTAATTATTTAATTTAGGTAATTGTATTGGGAAATCTTATCAATGTAGGCCATTGAAAGAATGGCTTTTGGTTTTTCAAAGATAGTATGGTTACTTCCTTTTAGGGTGAGAAGATTTTTTATTTGATAAAGCCAACAAATGAAAATTTGGCACTCTATGAATCTTGGAGTTCATCTGTGACCCAGAGTGAGGTATTCTTTGGAGATAAAGTGGATAAATGCTACAAATGTGTGGTAAAGCAGGGACATACCTTATTTGTTCCTACAGGTAAGGTTTTAACCCCACTCCCCACTCCCTTTAGTTGATTCTCATTCATGTGGAATCAGCTTATAATTAGAATCTGTGGCTTCGCATGTTTGCAAAGTACATTCATGGCATTGCTTAAGAAATAATTCTGATCTTGACTTTTTATTTATTTATCTCTTGGAGGGCTTCTCTTAGAGTTAGGATTTCTTGGCTTTTTTTTTTTTTAATTGTTTGCCATCATTTCAATTTTTATTTTTATTTATTTATTTTGCAGATCTGGGGATTGAACTCAGGCCCTTGCACTTGCCAGGCAAGTGCTTATTCTACTGAGCCATCTTCCTGGGCCCCTCAATTTTTAATTGAAATGAAATTCACATAATTATAGTATTTCTCCTTTGAAAGTGTACAATTCAGTGGTTTTCATTAGATTACTAATAAAATTATACAACCATCCCTACTAACTAGAACATTTTCATCATCTCAGGAAGGAACCACATACCCTGCAGTAGTTCCTTCCCTGTTCCTGTTTGTTAAGCCTCTGGCAACTCTTGGTGTGCTTTCTGTCTCTCTAGGCTCACCTATTCTAACTTGGTATATGTGGCCTTTTGCATCTAACTTCTTTCACTTAGTATAGTGTTTTCTAGGCTCAGCTGTACTGTAGCACATCAAGTATTTTACCTTTTCATGGCCCAGCAGTGATCCCTGTAGGTGTTGTGCTTTGTTTATTCATCCATCAGTGGGTGGGTATTTGGGTCCTTCCAACTTTTGGCAATTCTAAACAGTGTTGCCTTGAACGTTAGTATATATGTTTGTATGTGCAGGCCTGTTTTGTTTTTTTTTTTTTTTTTTTTTTTTTTTTTTTTTTTTTTTTTTTTTTTTTTTTTTTTTTTTTTTTTTTTTTTTTTTTTTTTTTTTTTTTGGTGCTGGGGATTGAACTCAGGACCATGCACTTGCTAGGCAGGCACTTATGCTACTGAGCTGTGTCTCTGGATCTCTTTCTTTCTCTCTCTCCTTTTTGAGATGGGGGTCTCCTTATTCAGCTCAGACTGTCTTTGAACTCCCTTTGTAGCCCAGGTTGGTCTTGAACTCGAAATAATACTCCTACCTTTCTTTAATATTGTCATGAGCTCAGGTTTGTGTCACCAATGCGGAATCTTCTTTTTAAATGTAGGACACTTTTGTTTGCTTGTTTGAAAAAATCACAGAGTATTTTATTTGAGATTCCCTGGAGATAGGCTTAGGGAAATGGTTAGGAACAGAAAGTATTAACAAAAAAAGTATAAACTTTTGTTGGTGATGCTTTGATGTATTTCAAACCTAAAGCAAAATCCCAAGTGCTGGGATTCCAAGCATGCGTCGTCATGCCCAGCTTCATTTCTTTTGGATGTGTCTAGTGGTAGAGTTGCTGCATTGCACCATGTAACTGCATTTAACTTTTTGAGGGCCTGTCAGTCTATTCTAAAATGTGCCATAAACCCGAAATGTAGGTAGCACTATATCAGGTTGATATGTGAGCAAACACAGAGTAGATTCTCAGGACCAGCAGTTTTGAGAACTGTGATCTGGTGTGTGCCATCTCAGTGGCTGCACAGCTCACAGCTATGCCAAGGCTCTGATTTCCTCCCTTGTCTGGTATATATAATAATGAATGTGTACTTGAATAAAGAATGCGTGCCTATAGTCACCAGCATTGTCTGGATAAATTAGCAGCATTTTCATTGGAGTAAATAAACTCCTCCCTTAAGTCCACTTTCTAGTGTTCCCCTTTATTTTGTAAATATTATATATTTTGTAACAAATATTTTGTTGTGCCATCTTGAATTGAAATCCATAGAATACACACACACACACACACATGTGTATATATATATATATGCTTTCCTGCATAATTTGTTTAAAAATTGATTTAATGGACTAGAAGGAAGAACTAAGAAGGAAATTTATAAATGAAATGCTGTTCTGATATGGCTCTGTGCACAATGTCAGTAGAGGACAGAATGGTTAACTGTGAATCAGCAAACCAATACAAATGTGAACTGTGACCTTAAGTTCCAATAGTCACTTTGCTGGGATTAGTGGTTTTCCGACCTCAGTGAGCATCAGGGTCACCTGGAGAGCTGGCTAAACCAGATTTTTTTCACTTATTACCTTCAGGATTCTGGGATGGGTCTGAGAATTTGCATTTTGACAAATTCTAACTGTTGATATTGTGAGGTCTAGGGTCACACTTTGAAAAATACTGTGGTAGGCAGTGTAATTTTTTTCCTTAAGACATTTGACAACTGCTAAGCTTCCAAGCAAACAACACTATAATTTCCTTCAATTTGCAATAGTTGTATTTTTGAAAATTGTGTCAGTACCATGTAAACACACTTTGTTTAGATGCATAATCTGGTTTCTATGTTCAGATAGTTAATGAGCAGGATTTGTACCTATGAATGCCCAGATTTATCTCTCTGTAAAGTCTTTTTTTTTGTTAAGTCCATCATTTAGTTCAAAAGCTGCCTATCATATCTTAGAAATGATTTTTACTTTAAAAACATTTCTATGGTTAAACATCATTTTGGTTGCTAACATTTCTGCTTATAGGCCCATGGCTCTCCATAATTATTATTATTATTATTATTATTATTATTATTTTGTCTTTTTGAGACAGGGTCTCACTATTCAGTTCAGGCTGGCCTCGAGCTCACTTTGTAGGTCAGGCTGGTCTCGAACTCACAACAATCCTCCTGCCTCAGCCTCCCGAGTGCTGGGATTATAGGCATGTGCCACCATGCCCGGCTCTCTATTATTATTATTATTATTATTATTATTATTATTATTATTATTATTTTTGTGAGTGGCCTGCTCAGCCCACCCTGGGGACAGGGCTGATGAGACATGTGGTGCTGGGGATCGAACCACGGTCCCTGAGCTTTGCCTAAGCATGCCTAAGCAGGTGCTTTAGACCGCTGAGCTATCTCACCAGCCACGCTCTCCATAATTAAATGTTGGTCATCATCTGCCTTTCCCGTTTTACAGAGTTCGGTCTCCCATTGAGTTTCTGATTCTCCTCTCCTTCTTCCCTTGAGGATACTCAGCTAGTTCAGCATGGCACTAGGGGAGCAGAGTTCACAGCCGGCATGTGTTCTTTGAGGGAAATGTGCTTTCCTGATCAAATCAGATTCAACTTGTCTTAGGGTAGAATCTTTACTGTAATGTTGGACTATGTTTTTAAACTAAGCACAGAAACAATAATAACTACCAAATACTTTCACTTGATTCTTCAAACTCAGTACAGAGCTTGGCATATTATATGTAATGAATAAATATCTAATTAGAAGACTTAACTGATCATAATAGACATCAACTGTTCTAGAATGGAGAATGAAGCAAACTAATACTGCTGTCTTAGTTATCTCACAAGTGGACGTCACATCTGTTCTGATCTATATGTTCTTAACCATTACAGGGTGGATCCATGCTGTGCTCACATCTCAGGACTGCATGGCTTTTGGGGGGAACTTTCTACACAACCTTAACATTGGCATGCAGCTCAGGTTTGTGTCACCAATGTGGAATCTTTTTTTTAAATGTAGGACACTTTTGTTTGCTTATTTGAAAAATCACAGAGTATTTTATTTGAGATTCCATGGAGATAGGCTTAGGAAAATGGTTAGGAACAGGAAGTACTAACAGAAGTGTTAAACTTTTGTTGGTGATGCTTTGATATATTTCAAACCTAAAGCAAAAAGAATGACTCATTTATTATGATTTTATCTCTTCAGGTTTCAATATCCTTTTCTTTTCTTTTTTTGAGACAAGGTCTTGCTTTGTAGTCCAGGCTGACTTTAAGCCCACTATATAGCCCAGGTTGGCCTCAAACTCATGGCAATCTTTCTGCTTCAGCCTCCCAAGTGCTGGGATTACAGGTGTGCACCTCACACCCTCAGATGTGGTTTTGACCTCGAATACTTACTAAAGGAAACCAGATTGGGAGATAACTGAGCATGGGAGATAACTCAGTGGTCTAAGTGCCTGCCTGGCAAGTATAAAGAGCCAAGTTTGATCTCTGGTGCCACATGCCATTCTAGCCCTGGAATAGGCCATCGTGGCACACACCTGTAATCCCAGTACTGGGGAGGCTGAGACAGGAGGATCACTAGAAGTCTGAACTGCATAATGAGATTCTGTATCCAATAATAAATGGATAAATAAATAAATAAAGAAACAAACAAGAAAACCTGATTGGGTGTGCAATATTATCCAACACTTGGAACTAATTTTTTTAAAAAAATTCAGTTTTAATAGAATCTTCATAAAATCCTTTTGCTAAAATTAGGATATAAATTCCAAGATATGGTATTTCATGAGGCTCAATATAATTACTAAGTATTCTGTCAAATTTATTAAGGATAGAACCTGAATATGATCATAATTCAACATTGTCCAGGTGTGGTGTTTTAAATAGATACAGCACTTGATTGTTTTTTTTTTATACATTATGTCTTGCTTAATTTATTTTTAAATTGATTATCTTCATTTAACTTTGAAATGTTAATAATAAATAATTCTTCCAATTGCATTCATTTAGGTGTTATGAGATGGAGAAAAGGCTAAAAACACCAGATCTTTTCAAATTCCCTTTTTTTGAAGCCATATGTTGGTTTGTAGCCAAAAATTTGCTGGAAACCTTGAAAGGTAATTAATGATTTATGCATTCTGTTATGTAATGATATACAATGTTTGTAAACTTCCTTAAAATGCCTGGCAGAAGGACTCTTTTTCTATCTGGGTATGGATATCATTCTTGTTTTGTTTTTTAAATACAGTGTACATGGTCCCCCTTGCCCCTGCCTCCAACCAGGAACCTTCTTAGCAGTTAACTTCTAGCCCATAGCCTACTAATCTGCATTCTTAGACATCAGTACATGAAGATCTGTACTAGAAGCACATCGATGATACTAGAAAAGGTTCATCTCCTGTATAACTCCAATGATCTGCATGTGTTCTTAAGTATTCATAGGTACTTCACTCTCAGAGAGTAACTTCTGTCAAGAGACTCTTAGCTCCTATGTGTTCTTAAACTTTTGCTTTAAAAGGCTAGGGGACCACCTCTCATGTCCTGAAAGAATCAGGTAGCTGGTATAATTTCCCTGTGAGCATATCAACCACTGAATGTCAGCTTAGGATCTGTATGTTTTTTGAAACTTGTTTAAGCTTAAAGCTATTTTTTTAAAGGGATAATTTCAGATTTTGATGTTTTTATATTCTTACTTTATCTTTGAGCAGTGGAGACCTCTGGCAGTGTCACTGCCAGAAGTGCATGAAAAACAGGAAATAGAAATAGATGTGGCATTCAGTTTCCAGGTGCCACTGAGAATATGGTTTGTCTGGTTTTGAATTATCTCACTCTTCTATTTAATTTGCAAATATTACTAATACTACAGTGAATTCCCAGGAGAACATATATAAACAAATAGTAAAGTTTATCTAAATGTTTTTTCCATTTAAAACTTATAGAAGGGGGCCAGGAATATAGTTTGGTAGCTTAAGCCCCTGCCTGCCAAGTGCAAGGTGCTGAGTTCAGTCCTTGGTACAGCAAAAAACAAATAAAACTTACAGAAGGAAAGGAAGGAAACAACCAAAAATCTCCTTCATAGAATAGTGTGTCTGGAACTGCTGAAGGGTTAAAGTTCATCATGCATGCCTGTTCTGCTCTATGAGTGGAAGAACAGTAACCCCTTGCTGGGTGTGTGATGTGGAAGGTGGTGCATGAGGAGGGGGACCTGGAGGAGGAGGCCTGGGTGCCCCGTGCAGGCCAGCCTCTGCTCAGCAGTGACCGTGATCCTGATCCTGGCTTCAGTCGTGCTTTCAGGCATTGCACTCGCACTCAGCTGCAGGAGTGGTGCGGTGACCCAGAGTTGCTGTTCCCAGCTCTCAAGGTCGAAGTGAAAGCTAGGCACTGATGGTGGTGATCGTGCCTCAAGAGCCAGCCTAGGAAAGCAGGAACACAGACTGTAATACATACTTGTAGAGTGTTCATGTTTACTACTGAACCCTTCAGTTAGGAGAGTGACAGTTTTACACTTGGCTCAGAGCTCTTTCTCCCATCTTTTTGGTTAGTCTGTCCTAGGATCCCAAGTTTCTGTTTTATGGTTAGCGAGGAAAGAATCCGTTAACATACACCCTATAATGCTTAAGAGGAGCCCATCAATGAATTTCTTAAAGTAAACTGAGTTTGAAAGATAAAATCTTGCTGTTATTTTGAAAGCCACAGCAGCATTTTGCATAGTTTTAGAAATAACTATTTCTAAGTTGAGCATGGCTGTGTATGCATATAGTTGCAAACTTAGGAGGCTGAGCCCAGAGGGCCTCTGTGGCTCAAGGCTAGCCTATATGTGAGAGCCTGTCTCAAAGAATAAAAGAGAGCTGTTGATTATTTGTGTTAGTTAGACCATCAAAAATTGAGAAATATTGAGGTTTGTTTATAAATAATGGCTATATACAATAAAAACTTTTAAAAACAAAGAAAGGTCTCTATAAAAGGGTATTTATGGGTTGCTGTAAAATATTTTTATCAGCCAGATCAGTACATACTTGGCAGGTGATTGAGGCTGACTAGTTCACTCCAGTCCCACCGAAGTGAAAGCCAAACGACCACACAGCCCTCCCCCTTGTCCTGGGCATTCATCCTGGAAACAGAGCTGGGCACCCTTGTCTCTCCACAGTACAGTCTCTTTTTCTCATGGCTGACCTTTTTACTTTGTATTGTGAACTATTATCTGCCAACTCTCAGACTGTCATAAAGCTTATCTAAATGCTGGGCTAAATTGGGGTGGATTCTACAAAATTTAAGCCATTTCACCTCAGTGATGAGAAAGCAATGAACCAATTTGGATTTGTGTAAGGAAATTAGCCATTGGGAAGAACTGAAATGGTTTGCTTTTGTTTAAACTTACCTGAATTCTCAGTTGCAAACTGAAACATTTTTCTTGAGTTTCAGATGATTGGTTTGTTTCAAAAACCCAAAAATGACTTTTCTGTGTGTGTGTGTTTACTATTATAGTAGTGAAATACATGATAGACAGCGGACTATACAGATCACACTTGCACTGCATATACATGCACTCTTGTCTGTTTTAAATGAAGTGACTGTTATTCTGGTAATGCTACACAGTCAGACCAAAAATAGCCTTGTCAGTGTCTCAGAAATACCTCTCCTTCCTCATTATAACTGCTTGTCCTACCTGCTTCCTTCCCTGCTAGATATAACCACTGTCTTTCAGGTGTTGCGCTATCCTTTTCTTCGGTTTTATCAGCTGTATTGTAAAGTAAAAGAGTTGAGTTTTCTCCATTTATAAACTTTATATGAATATTCAAGCTGATCACTCTTGGGACCTTGTCTTTTGCTGAGTAGTTTTCACGTAATGAGTCTACGTTTCTATGGGTAGCTGGAGCTTCTTTCCCATTGCTGTAGTGCTCAGTTGTGTGAGTACGCACAACTGTTCTACAGAAGTTGTTGAGCACTGGGGTTTGTTACAGTTTGGGGTGATTGTGGAAGGTGTTTCTCAGAAGTCCTTAGCGCTGCCACCTAGTGCAAGAGTTAGCTCAGAGCATAGACTTGTTTGCTAAGTCATGGAGAAAATTCAGTAGCTAATGCCAAATTGTTCCCATTCCTGTTTCCATGACTGGGTATGAGGGTTTACAGTGTTCCACACCGCCCACAACTTAATGTGTTAGGTTGTAATTTTGCAGATCTACTATTTTGTATTTTTAATATACATTATCCTGATTATCAATAGAATTGAACATTCTTCTTATTTATTCATTGGCCTTTGGGTTTCTTCTACTTAATTGCTGTTTGGATCTTTTGTCAGTATTTCAATTTAGTTGTTTCTTTTTAAACTAATTTGTATAAATTCTTTATGTATTCTAACATAATTATTCAGTAATGTGTATTACTGGTACCATCACATCAACTAACTTACCTGTTTTTGTAGGGTCTTTTGAAGAGTAACATTTCTTAATTTTAAAACAGTACTTTTTAACTTGAAAAAGCTTTTTCATGCTTTGTTCAAAGATTCTTATCTCAGATTCTTGTAAATAGTGTTTTCTAAAAGCTTTTGTAGTTTCAGGTTTTACATTTAAGTTTTTAACTTACTTGTAATTGAATTTCTTGTGGATGTGGGTAGGCAGGAGTATGTTTTTAGTTGTTTTCTTATAAATACCCCTGGCTCCCATCACTATATTTTCCTGTTCTTGGTGGCTTCTGCCCCTGTCCTGTACTCTGTGAATGTGTGCGCAGGACCTGTGCCACTGCACACTCACTCTCCTGTCCTGTTGAGCTGGTAGTCTGTGTCTTTCTCTGTGCACACCGTCCTTTTTGGGTTACATTCAGACTTGGTATCTGTTAGTTCTTCTGCTTTATTCTTCAAGTGTGCCTTGCTTTCTCCCTTTTCTATATAAGTTCTTGAACTACCTTTGTTCAAGCTGATACTGTTCCTTCCCCCCATGAGAAAAGCAAGCAAGCAAATAAGAATATGAATTTAAATTTGAGCATAATGAATCTAGAGATCAATTCTGATACAATTTTATGTGATTAAATATGGAATTTTTGCCACATGTAGTGACACAAACCTATAATTCTAGAACTCAGGAAGCTGAGGCAGGAGGATTGTTGTGAGTTCAAGGCTGACCTGAACTGCATAGTGAGACCCTGTCTCAAAAAATAAACAAGTTTTTGAAAAATTACAGTGGGAAATTCATTCAGATCTTCTTTGATATTTTGAAGTAAACCAAACACATATTTCATTTATTTATTTATTTGATATTGGGTCTCGCTATACAGTTCAGACTTGTAGTGATCCTCCTATCTTAGTCTCCCCAGCTCTGGAATTATAGGCATGTACCACCATGCCTGGTTTTGGTGACCGGCAGTGTGTTGGTGTTCCTGGGGGGTGGCACAGCATGCAGTACTGGGGATCGAACTTGGGTCTCTGCACTTGCCAGGCAGGTGCTTAGACCACTAAGCTACCTTTCCAGCTCCAAACACATATTTCTTAATAGATTTATTCCTAGGTACTTCATATTTTAGTGCTATCATACATAATATGTTGACTATATATAATTATATATGATTGAATCATATAAAATTGCTGTTCTTCTATTTCAAAATGACCAAATACTGGCAATGTATAAGGATAAACCTAATAACGATGTGACACTGGAATACAGAAACAATATTCATTGTGATTTTTCCATGTAGAAACCTTAAAACTATTATTCAATGATTTATTTGAGATTTAAGTTCTCTAATGTGTAATTACATACATTCCCTGCGACTGATGACAGTCATTCTTTTTCAACTATTTGTGTCTTTTAATTGTTGTTGCTCTGCTGGCTAGGACCTCCAGGCAGTGGGAAAAGGGAGTGGAGAAGATGGGACCTTTATCTTGTTCAGGCTCAAAAAGAAAGCTTTCCACTGCTTATCATTGTTTGCCAAAGGCTTTCTGTCGATAACCTTTATTTGGTTTAGGAACTCTTGTCTACTCTAAGTTAGCTAAAAGATTAAACTTTTTCTTTTTAAAATATAATCACTTCTGGTTGAATTTTATTAAAAGATTTGCATACATGTATTAACATAATTCTATGATTTTTCTCCTATTGTCTTTTTTCTCTTTTGGCAGTACCAGGAATCAAACTGAGGACCTTGCACTTGCTAGGCAGGCGCTTTTGCCACTGAGGCCATCATATGTAGATTTGTTGACATAAAGTTGTTCCTGTTTTGTTGTTGAGATGGTCTTATTGTGTAATTCAGGTTGGCTTCAAACTCAAAATCCTCTTGCCTCAGCCAGGAGTGCTGGGATTATAGGCATGTGCCATCATGCCTGGCTCATGCCTATTATTCTCAACTAATTGTAGCATTTATAATGATGTCTCATTTTTCATTTTTGGTACTACTTTGATACTTTTTATTAATTTTATTATCTTTTCAAATAGTTGTAGGGGGCTGGGGAGGTGGCTCAGTGGAATAAGCACTTGTCTGGCAAGCGCAAGGACCTGAGTTCAATCCATGGTTCCAGGAAAAAAAAAATAGTTTTAGGTATTGTTTTTTTTTTTTGTGGAACCCGGGATTAAACTCAGGCCCTTTTGCTTGCCAGGGAAGTGCTTATTCCACTGAGCCATCTCCCTAGCCCTAGTTTTAGGTTTAACCCTGATTTATGTTTTGTTAATTTTTGCTCATAATGTTCTTTTTTGCTGCTTTGTTTTATTTTTAAACATTCTAAGTAGATCCTCAATTCATTAATTTTCAGTATTTTTTACGTAAAACAAGCATTTAAAGGTATAGTTTTTTCTGAGTAGTATAGTATATATCTTTTTAAAACATTTTATTTTTATTATTTTCATTTATGTATTTGGTACAGGGTCTCACTACACAGCTCAGGTTTGTAGTGATCTCCTGTTTTCAGCCTCTGCAGCCCTGGGATTATAGGTGTGTGCCACCACACCCCGGCTCAGTCAGGGCTCAGCAGCCCCAGGGGAGGTGGAGGTGGGGGGGGTGCAGGTGCATATGTGGGACCAGGAGTCCGACCCCTGGTCCCTGTACTTGCCAAGGCAGGTGCTTAGTTGGCTGAACTATCTCACTGGCCCCTTTTCTATATATGTCTTAATACCATATTTTCATTATTGTTTAGCCAAAACATTTTCTGATTTCCAGCACTTAAAAAAAAAGCCTAAATGTTCTTTAGTAGCTTGCTCCTTCATGTCTATGTTAGTTTCTAGACATATAGCGTTTCTGTAGTTATCTTTTTGTTCTGATGTCTGTTATTAATTTGTAGATTAATTAATTGTCTTGCAGACATGTAGGTGATTTAACTCTTTGGATTTATTGAGACTTAATTTATGACCTTAGGAAGTGGATGAATTTTGTAAATAAATGTTCTGTGTATGTTTGAGAAGAATGTGTATTTTGCAGGTGCTGGGTGTAATACCTTATTCATAGCTATTAATTACTTTATATCTTCAAATTAAGTTTTTACTGATTTTTAAGTCTTTTTATTGCTTTACTTGCGTATGTTAAAGTCTCCCCTGAGGGGAACTCCCATGATTGTTGGTTGCTTACTCTATCTGTGGTGCTCTCTAGTTACTGCTTTCTGTGTTTCTAAGAGTCTCATGCTGTACCGACTGAGCTAGCTGGGTACCTGCTTTCTGTGTTTTTAGATTGTGTTATTGAGTGCACATGTTAAATGACTATCTTTCTAGTGAATTGAATTTTTGTCACTATGAAATGAATATTAATGACAATCTATTAATATAGTTACAGAATCTGTCTTTTGAAAGCTTAGCGTCTTTTCTCCATCTTTTTATTTTGTCTTTTTTTATATGTTTTTATGTTTGGTGGCACATTTAGTACAGTTACATTTAATGTAATTTCTTTTTTTGCCTTTTGAATTATTTCATATTCAGACACTTTTTTATTATTTCGGAGGTTTGCATTTGTTGATTACTGGTTATCTAGAACCTAGAGTGATTCCCTTTCATCTTCAGGACACTCTTAACGCCTTTTCCCACCCAACTTTATTCCCACAGAACTGAGAGAAGATGGTTTCCAGCCTCAGACTTACTTAGTACAGGGGGTGAAAGCACTGCATACTGCTTTAAAATTATGGATGAAAAAGGAAGTAAGTCATTATTGTTCATATTTATATAGCAAAGTTAAAGAGCCCTTTTACTTCATTGGCAGCATTTGTGAGTGCCAGTGGTAGAGGAAATAGGAACTTTCTTTAGTATAGCCTGCATTTTATTATTTATAGAGCGATGTGCTTGGTTTTGGTTATATTTATGAGAATAAAGAACTTAGTATTTTTTATCTTTAATTTGGAAAAGAAAGGAATTCAAGTATCCAAGAAATGACCATGTAGGTAGAGAATGATAATAAACCATATTGAGCTCTCAGACTGCATGGAGCACCATGATTAATCTGCATGCACATGATCTCATTTAACCCTCAAAGCAACTGTGAGGTCTGGTTGCTCTTGGCGCCCCTTAAAAGTAACTTACCCAAGAAACTTGGTAGCTCTAGGACAGGAAGCTAGTACCCAGGGTGGCCAGCCTCTTCTCCCAGTCTGCTAGGCCTGTAGAACACCAGGGAGAAGTAGGAGGCATGGTTCAAGCATGAGCCTTCCATTTGCAGGAAGCTATTTGCCTTGAGCCCCTCCGCCACCAAGGGGTTATCCAAGTCTGAATTGCATCAGGAGACCTTGTCTCCAAATAAAAAAAGATTGTCTCAGATCCTCATATGAAGCTAGTGTTTTCTCCTCTCACATTTTCAGAACAAATTCCCGTGGTAGTGGACTTAAAACTAACCATATAGAATGGCATCTGTATGTTTCCTGCCCTAGATCTGTGAGTAAGAAAGAGAACAAGGGCCACTTCATCTTTATTCCAATCCCATGGAGCTTTGCACATAATACTTTAGTAAATGATAGTGCATTTTCATATTCTTTTTTAAGAATAGGAAGATTTATTGGAGAATAGGAATGGGGAACAAGAATAGCTCCTGAGAGATAGGAGAGGTCCTAAGTAGGTTGCCAACAAGTTCACCTCTCAAAGGAAGTTTTATAGAGCAAAGCATGAGGTAAGTACAACATGGATTAAAATTATGATCAACAATAAGATTGCAAGTATAGTCACTTGGGGAATATTGATCTATGGTAGCAGGGACACATGGGTGACATCATTAACTTTGGTCAGTAATCTATAATCTTCACCACTGTGTTATCTCTTTCTCTCCCTCTGTGTGTGTGTGTGTGTATGTGTGTCACAGTGGTCCACTCTCACCCTGCATAGTGTACTTCTTTTTCTACCTTTAACTGGTCTGCACTCTGCATAGCATGTTTCTTTTACTGTCTTTGATGCATGTAAAACTTCACTAAAAAAAAAATTGTCTGTAGTCTGAGTCTTTAGTCTTAGCATCATGGTCTTAGTCTTAGTGTCTCAGTATTAGTAGTTGAGATGGCTCACCCCTAATAAGATAATGGGAAATCCCAAAAGGGTGGTGCCAATAGTCCCCAGGCCCCTGTTGATCCCTTAGGGAAGTATATAAATGTAGCTTTTGTGACTTTAATCTGAAGCTGCACTTCTAGCCACAATCCTGATGGATTCTTGTCTTCTGCACTGACTTGCTTGAGGGCCCAGCCCTGTACCTAACTTAGTTGTCTGTAATATTACCCTTTCTGAAGAGGAATCCCTTACTGCACTTAGGGGAGAAGGGGCTGCTTTGAATCAGAGAGGTTGGGGTGGAGGAAACTGCAATCAGGGGCCTCCTCCAGAGATCTAATCTAATGGACCTCAGATAAGAAGTCATGTTGCAGTTTAGCAGTTAAGAACTCTTTACAAGGTTGATCTGGTGGATCCCAGAAAAGAAGTCTGGTACATGTGTCATTGGTTCCATCTGCGTGGTCACTTGATGTATAGTAGCCTCTGAATAGCAAGCATTTTGAAATATAAAGTATAGCCAGAGGGCTACTATTCCTTAACCAACCATGATTATTTTTGTAGTTGAATCCTTCCTTCCAACTTCTATCAGTGGGGCCTCCTAGATAGATAATATAGAGGAAATGCTAGATGTCAAGTATGTGGAGTTTATGACCCCTTGAAGTTGAAGAATGAATTCTAAGGGACAATTGAGGTTAATAGTGTTCAGATAGGAACATTTATTGAAGAAAAGGAACAGGGAATAGGAATGGGGGATTAGGGATAGGAATAGCTCCTGAAGGACAGGAGGGGTCTTGAATGGGCTGCCTATTTTCATATTTCTTGAATGTCTATTTAGAAAATTCTGCTCCTAAGAAATATTGGAAGACAATAATTAACAGGCTTCAATTTTAATACATTTATATCTTTTTTTTTTTTTTAAATCATTGCTATATATCCATTAGAGTCAGGCACTGTGAAAACATTCATAAAATAAAAATGGGGAAGATTTTGTTGTCTACAGGACAAGGAAAATCCTAAGCAAATTAACAACCATATAACTAGATAAGAACAAAATTAAACATGTATTTCAAAAGTTTCATTGTCTGTTGGAAGTTTTAGGCAGGTGGTTCACAAGTGCATATTTATCAGCATTGTCTGTAGAGGTTTTTTGTTTTGTTTTTAAATCCCTGTGTCCTCTAGAGATTTTGCTTCAGTAGATCTGGGGCATGTCTGAATCTAAAAACCGGTTAGGTGATTTTGATGCGTAGCAAATTTGTTATCATCAGTGAATTTTGTTAATGTGTTACATTTGAGGTGCATTTTTAAAACTATGTTTACATGTAACTGTGCTACATTTGTTGTAAGATAAAAGGAAGCTGACCATAGTGGTAAGAGCTTCTAGAATTAGATGTTTGGATCCAAATCTCAACTTTATTACTGATTAGCTGTGTGACTCTAGATACGTTACCTAACCTTTGGCTCAGCTCCCTCAGTGGTATAATGGAAGTAATTTCCTAATCAAAATAGGTTTAGAGCATTTTCTAATCAAAATATTTGAAATCCAAAGTACACCAAAATCAGAACACTTCTGGTCTCAAGCATTTCAGATAAAGAAGATTCCATCTGTAGTATCTGTGCCATACTGTTATTGAACAGGTTAAATGAATTAATACTCATAAAGTTCTTAGCACATCAAAGCACATAGTTAGCCCCATTAATATTACTATTATTACTAACTTAACAAATTATGCTAAAATAAAAGTTCTAGTATCTTGAGTATGCCTGAAAAACCCCAAGTTGTTCTTAGATACAGAGATTAATACTGAGAAGTAGACATAAAAATGATAGCTTTCAGTTCAATGGATATATACCTCACTGTTAGTTCTTTGTCCCTATTGATGATATCTTATTCCCATTTTGCTTTTGACTATTAAAGGAAAGTTTACTAAAATTACTCAAATACTTTGCATAAGAAAATAGGGTTAAGTGCCTATGTGTCTCATAAATTTTTTACGTACTATGAATTAAATGTTTTTCTTAATTTATCTATTAATAATTATAATTGGGAGCTGGGAAGATAGTTCAGTGGCTTAAGCACCTGCCTGGCAAGCACAAGGTCCTGAGTTCTATTCCCAGTACCCCAACAAAACAAAACACACACAAACACAAATACAAAAATCAAAACCAAAACAAGCAAAAAAGCCAGTTGTAGTTGGAACATAGTATGATTTGAAATATAGAGGTACAAAGTTCTTATTCAATATAAAGCAAAATGAACTGTGAGACAAGTATATTTTTAACTCAACTTGAGAAGATTTTATATGACAGTGACGCTCCCCTAAGAAAGTATTTAATACCAACTCTATGAATTCTGAGACCGGGCTTTTTGCTATCTAGTTATATCTGTGAAGGCTAGCAAAACTAAAAATGTGTTCATTAAATTAGTTTTGCATGTTAAAATGTAAGTGATTTGGTTTTCTTATCTTTGTTAATACAGCTTGTATCTGAACATGCCTTTGAAATTCCAGACAATGTTAGACCTGGACATCTTATTAAGGAACTTTCTAAAGTAATTCGAGCAATAGAGGTAAGAGGAGAAACTCATCTAAATGCTTGGTACTGCCTGCCTGGAGAAGCAAATGGATCCCCCATCACTCTGCAGACAGTGAAAGAGCTGACACTTAGTGCAACAGTGAGCTGAACCTCAGAGTCTCAGGTTTCCAGGCTTTTCAAATCCCAGAGAGAAATTTAGAATATTATGTTGTAGTGAAGTAACACAATAGTAAGGAATAGGTGCTAAGTTACTTCAGGATAATGGAAAAATTAAAAAATGTAAAAAATCAGCTCAGTTTTCAGATCTAATTAAGAACAAGAGAAAAAAAAAAAAAAAAAAAAAGAGTGGCTAATGGTAGGTGGAGCTGGGTTAGAAAGAAGGTCAGTATCAGTGGGGCCAGACAGGGAGATGCAGGTGACTGAAGGCCCCAGAGCAGTGGTGAGCGAAGCCCTTTGATGAAGGCCCACAGTGTCTATGACTAGGTGTTTGAATTTATTAACTAAGAGCTCTTGGGCCTGTGAGGTAGCTCAGCAGGCTAAGTGTCTGCTTTGGCAAGCGCAGGGACCAGGGTTCCATCCTTGGTCCCACATGCTGCTCTGGCCCCTGTCCTGGTGCGCTCAGCCAGCGTCTGGGCATGATGGCGCACCCCTAGACGGGGAGCTAGAAACAGAAGAATCACTAGGAGTCTGGGCTGCGTAGTGAGACCCTGTACCAAGTACATAAAGATGAAAAAACAAAAACAAAAACACCTCTCTAGGTATTTAAGCAAAGAAGGGCTTTATTTTTAATTTGGCTGGCTTGACCTGCCCAGAGGGTGGAGCTGCCCTGGAATGTGGTGCCAAGGATCGAACCACTGTCCCCTGTAACTGCCTAAGCTTAAGGAATGGCAAGAAGTACCTATCTAAAAGAAATTGAAATGCTAGCTTTAGTATCCATGAGTGGAATAGTAATAAATAGTTCATGTATTTTTCAGTACAGTAGAAAAATGATCATAATTACATATAAATGGAGAATAAAAATATATAATCTCAAAATGTAGATATAAAAATATAAAATCTCATGCACAGTAACAATCAAAACTAATTCAATAAGAAAAGGGTAAGTGTGAAAAAAGTTATATTAATCTTTAATAAGGGAGTTAAGGTAATAGTTGAATAGCTGGGAGAGTTATGGGGGACGAAGTATGTCAACTCTGACACTACAGATCGTTGTGAGAATACTTGGTCTGGCCCAGAGAGCACCTAGGCTAGGGCAGAGCAGGTAAATGAAAGGCATCCTGCTTGTTACTTCCCTGGGATTAAAGTGTAAGGGGGTGTCTTCTGTTTTATCTGGCAGTTCTGTGCAAAAGGGATGTCTTCAGAGAAAAATACAAATTTGGTGATTACTGAATATGTCTTGAGTGGTGGCCTATTCTGAAGGTGAATTTGGGGAATAGTGATAAATAAAAAACAGAGCAAGAGTTGAAATTTAAATTTTATTACAACAAAACACATTTTCAGGAACAGGAGTGTGTGTGTGAAGAATGGGGGAATATTTTAAGCATTTTGAAGGGGATTAATGGCAAAGAACCCTTTACTGTAATCTTTTATTTAAATATTTACTATATTTTTATCATGCCTCTAATATAAACAAATATTTATGGCAGTTTCTATGAAGTAAAACCACGATGCTGTGTCCTCACCCCCCCTTACTCATTGGACTTAGCACCATGAGACTTCTGGCTCTTCCCAAAAGCCAAAGTGACCCAAGAGACACCTTATAATTTGAGTCAGGACATCATTGCAGGCATGGCAATGCAACGAAGGATACCCAGAAAACAAAACCTACAGAGCTGGTTCAGAAAATGATAAGAACAAGAGTATGAATATGTTCAAAACTTTGAGGAATATTTTGAGGGGAAGGTAATTGGCAATGTGCCTTCTACTGTGATAGATTTTTTTTTTTTTTAATGTAAACATTTCTTGTGCTTTTTGATCGCATCCTGTACATAGAAAGCAAAGGAGGGGGCCGGGGAGATGGCTCAGTAGAATAAGCGCTTACCTGGCAAGCCCCAGGGTCTGAGTTTAATCCCTGGTTCCTCAAAGAAAAAGAAAAAGAAAAAGAAAGGGAGATGGGAAGTTAGGCAGTTTTTAACTCAAGGGAGAAATGAAAGGACATATAAAGCTAAGTGTGGTGGCAATACCTCTAATCCCAGTATTCAGGAGCTGAGGCAGGAGGATCAGTGTGAGTTTGAAGCCAGCCTAGAATACATCATTCAAGGCCAACCTAAATTATATAAAGACCATGTCTCAGGGGAGGAAAAAAAAGGATGTATAAAAATAAAATGTGATAATAATATGTTACATGGTATTGGGTATCCGGTTTTCACTGAGTCTAATTTAAATACTATTTAAGGAAAGAGCAGTGTGGCTAGGTTTATAAATAGTATTAAAACTTGATCTTTTATTGTAGAAATTCAATAATATCTAAAGCTAAGAGCAGTCAAAATATTTTATTTAGAAATTTAGGGCACTGGGAAGACCAATAGACCTAGAATAATCAAAAGCAAACATGGGCAGGGGAGGTAACTGAGAGGCATAAGCATCTGCCTAACAAGCATAAGGTCCTGAGATTGACCCCTAGTACCAAAAAAACAGCAGACATAGATCTGTGTCCACCAAGTTCGTATTAGCATTATTCTCAGTGGCCAGAATGAGGGAGCAGCCCAGGGGTCTTTCAGTGGATAAATGGATGAATAACATGTGGTACATACAGTACATACTAAGAAAAGGAAATCCTCACATGGCATGAGGGAACTTTTGTAGATATTTGCTAAGTGAAACTGCTCACATAAGGGCAGACAGTATATAATCTCATGTATATGACATCCTTTGACTTGTCAAATTCATAGAGACAGCAAAATAGTGGGTAGGGCATGGTGGTGCATGCCTGTGTTCCCAGCCCTCACGAGGCTGAGGCAGGAGAATCTCAGAGAGTTTGAGGGCAGCCTGGGCTACATAGTGAGTAACAGTATGTTTAAAAAAAAACAAAACAAGAAAAAAGTAAGCAGAACAGTGATTGTTTTTATATCATCAAGGTAGATTTTGAGCCATTAAAATATTTTGAAGTTTGAAATGTTAACTAAATTCTGCAGGCTCTATTCTTTCCAGAAGGTGCCCTTTGCATTGTTACTATGGGTTTGCTGTCCCTCTGTTATATACGTCTTTAATGTATTTAAGATGGGAAAACAAGAAGAAACATCATAGGCATGTAACTTTGGGTTGAGGTAGATATGCATGGTGTATGTGGACTATTTGTAGGAAAACAACTGGAAAAGCAGCCTAAATAGCTGCCACTAAGCGTAGGTCAACGAGTTACGTGACATCCATACAGGGAAAGTAATCTCTACTTGAAAAATCAAGAGAATGTGTTTACTGTGTATTATGGAGGGGAGAGAAAGGAATCAAGGTCTCAGGAAAGCTGAGGCTTTGACTTGATCTTTTTCTATGAATTAATGGAATAGTTTTGTTTTCTAAAATATTTTTTGTGGCTGATTATTTAGTTGGGTAGTATATAATAGTCTTGTCATAAACCCTACTCTGAATTTAATTCTTAAAGGAAGAGAATGGCAAACCAGTTAAATCTCAGGGAATTCCTACTGCATGTCCAGTTTCACGGTCCTCAAATGAAGCAACTTCCCCGTACCATTCCCGACGGAAGATGAGGAAGCTCCGGGATCACGGTGTCCGAACCCCTTCCAACCTGGACATCCTAGAGCTCCACACAAGAGAGGTCCTCAAGAGACTGGAGATGTGCCCGTGGGAAGAGGCAAGTAGTATGTTTCCAGAGGAGAAGAGAAAATAGGTTGTCCCTGAAGTTCTTCAAAGAATAGCAATATCTCCAGGCTGTGCCTTCTTACCTGACCTTTGCTGCAGAATTGCAAGTGACAGCTAGTGCTTAAGCATGGGCAGGACAGAGGGCCTGACCTCACTGGGCCTCCTGCCTTTGCTAATGTTTCTGAAGTACCAGGTGCTCATGTCAACCTAGAGAAGACACCAATTAAGGCAGAACTCAAGGCCCTGCCTTACAAACTTTCGTGGGTTGGGGAGGAGTACCAGATCTGCCACTGGGTTGTTCTGCCCAGGGCACCAGAGCAGTGGGAAGAAGTGTCAACCTTTCAGGTGACATTTGAACTGAGATGTAAGCAACAGGATCAAGTTGGCTGGCTATAGAGCTGTGAGGAACTACATTTGAGGCACAAAAAGAATGGATGCTTTAGAAAACCTGTCTTGGAGCTGGCAGCATCACCCTGGCTGCTCTGGGCCAGGAGACCCAAAATCAGTCTGTCAGAGTTGAAGCACTGGTGCTGGACAGCAGAGTGCATACGAGTGGGGTGAAATCAGTGTGAGCAACTTGGTAAAGATGGCTGTGAATTCCCAAGACTGGCATCCAGGCAGAGGCACAAGACTTGGAAGTGAGTAAGATAGAGGTAGCTCTGTATTAAAATTTTAGGTTTGGGCAGGGGAGATGGCTCACTGGAATAAGTGCTTCCCTGGCAAGCACAAGGTCCTGAGTTCGATCCCTGGTGCCACCAAAAAGTAAAAAATAAATAAAATTTTAGGTTTGGCGAGATAGCTCAGTGGTTTAAAATGCCTGCTTAGGCAAGATTAGGCAGGTGTGGAGGACCATGGTTCTATCCCAGCACCACATGCTGTGCCAGCCCCACCCTTAGGTAGGCTGAGCTGGCCAAAAAAAGAAAAGATAAAAAATGAATAAATAAAATTTTAAGCTACACAGAAATCATAATCTTCTTGAGCCTCTTAAATTTGATATAATTACAGAAAAAGATGTGGTGTACTTTATAACCCATAGCAATATGGGGAAGAGTTAGCTTATTATGAGAGTTTCTATTTATTAGGGCCAGCTAAATAGCTCAGTGGATTAAAGCACCTGCAAGCAGGCTCAGGGGCTGGGGGTTTGATCCTAGCCTGCTGTGCCAACCCCATGCCTGGGGAAGGCTGAGATAGCAATTGAGACTGGGTGTGGTGGCACACACCTGTAATCCCAGCTCTTGGGAGGCTATAAATAGGAGAATCATTATGAGTCTGATCTAATAATGAGACCCTAAACACCCTGTAGACCCTTTCCTAAAAATACAAAAATAAGATTAATGAAGGAAATATTTTTAACACATTAAAAACAGCTATTATCGGCCGGGCATGGTGGCGCATGCCTGTAATCCCAGGACTTGGGAGGCTGAGGCAGGAGGATTGTTGTGAGTTCAAGACCAGCTTGAGCTACAAAGTGAGCTTAAGGCCATCCTGAACTGCATAGTGAGACCCTGTCTCAAAAAAAAAAAAAA
>PVKA01034197.1:0-23677 GCA_004027165.1 Ctenomys sociabilis
TCTAAAAACCACATGATCATCTCAATTGATGCAGAGAAAGCCTTTGACAAAGTCCAACACTCATTCATGTTCAAGGTCCTACAGAAAATTGGAATAGATGGACTCTATCTTAACTTGATAAAAGCCATCTATGACAACCCAAAAGCTCATATAATCCTAAATGGGGAAAAACTGAAATCTTTTACTCTTAAATCTGGTACAAGACAAGGATGTCCTCTATCACCCCTCCTGTTCAATATAGTGTTGGAATCCTTAGCAACAGCCATTAGAAAAGAGGGAGAAATAAAGGGAATAGGAATAGGAAAAGAAGAAGTTAAATTATCACTATTTGCAGACGACATGATACTTTACTTGGAAGACCCCAAAAATTCCACCAAGAAACTACTAGAACTGATAGGGAAATTCAGTTGCATAGCAGGATACAAAATCAATACGCAAAAGTCAATAGCATTCCTCTATACAGATAACAAACACACTGAAAGGGAAACTATAGAAACAATACTTTTCACAATAGCACCATGGAAAATGAAATACCTTGGGATTCACTTAACCAAGGAAGTCAAAGATCTTTTCACAGAAAATTACAACACCCTACGAAAAGAGATTATGGAGGATTTCAGAAAATGGAAAGATATTCCATGCTCCTGGTTAGGAATATCCAACATCGTGAAGATGGCCATACTCCCAAAATTGCAGTACAGATTTAATGCAATCCTTATCAAACTGCCACCAACATACCTACCAGATATAGAAAAATCAATCCTAAAATTTATTTGGAACCACAAACGACCTAGAATAGCAAGGGCAATCTTGGCTAATAAAGACAAGGCAGGAGGCATCACAATTCCTGATTTGAAATTATACTACAAAGCCACTATGATAAAATCAACATGGTATTGGCAACAAAATAGACCTGAGGATCAGTGGAATAGATTAGAAAATGTACAGGCATCTACGAAAACACTCAGCCATCTTATCTTCGACAAAGGGGCTACACAAGCTCACTGGGAGAAAGATAGCCTCTTTAACAAATGGTGCTTGAAAACATGGCTTTCTACATGCCGAAAACTAAAACTTGACCAAGCTCTATCACCATGCACTAAATTAAAGTCAAAATGGATTAAAGTTCTAAACGTTAAAACAGAAACACTCAATCTCCTGGAAGAGAAAGTAGGAGGAAGTCTTGAAAACATAGCGGTAGGTAAAGAGTTCATGAACAAACATACATTTGCACTGGAAGCTCTTGAAAGAATCGACAAATGGGATCCACTCTTCTTAAAGAGCTTCTGCATGTCAAAAGAAATTATCAACAGAGTGAAAAGACAACCCACAAACTTTGAAAAAATCCTAACTAACAGGCAATCATACAGAGGTCTACTGTCTAGAATTTATAAAGAATTAAGATATAACAGGGCCCACAAATTTAAAGACCCAATTCAGAAATGGGCATCTGAGATGAATACACACTTCTCAGAGGAAGAAATTAAAGAAGCGAACAAATATATGAAAAAATGCTCCACATCGCTAGCCATTCGTGAAATGCAAATAAATACAACACTGAGATATCATCTCACTGCAGAAAGAATGGCTATCATAAGGAAATCAACCAACAACAAATGTTGGAGAGGTTGTGGGGAAAAGGGAACACTTCTCCACTGCTGGTGGGAATGTAGACAAGTACAACCATTGTGGAGGTCAGTATGGAGATTCCTCAAAAGAATAGGACTAGAAATCCTATTCAAGCAAGCTATCCCCCTACTGGGAATTTTCCCAAAGGATTTGGATACATTGTATCATAGAGATATATGTGTACCTATGTTTATAGCAGCACAATGTGTGATAGCAAAATCTTGGAAACAACCAAGATGTCCATCACATGAGGAATGGTTGAAAAAGATGTGGTATTTCTATGTAATGGAGTTTTACTCAGTTATTAAGAATGATAAGTTTGAAGCATTTATACTGATGTGGATGCCATTTGAACATATACTCATAAGTGAAATAAGCCAGACACACATGTGTAAATATCGTATAGTCTTCCTAGTATAACTACATGATACTTTACTTGGAAGACCAAGTAAACAAGTATAACAAGCAAAAAGCAGAAATACAAAAAAAATGTACAACAAGTAAAATCAATTGAGTCAGATAAGTCAAAGTGAATGGCATATGCTGCAGGATACTAATCAGCTTTTCTTCTGGATGGTTAACAACCTAAGATCACAAGTCAGAGTTGGATAAATAGAAGAACCACAAGGCCAGCCAACATTTTGGACCTAGCCTTTCAAGGTCAGTGAAGACTCGGGACATAGGAGAACCTGTACTGCAGTATCATGAGACTCAGGTGAGCTCCCAATTTTCCAAGCAAGGAGATTGTGGAGCCACAGAGGAAAGAGATCTAAGTTCTATAGTGTGCCTTGGGAGAGTCACATGAAGAGAAAACTTTCTCTCAGGCTCTCACAGAGAGTAATCTGGTCAAGCATTGGCCGTGACTCATCCACATGGATGACACAGACAAAGGAACTACAGAATAATGTACAGGACTACAAGATAAACCCTGAGAAGACTTCAATGACCACATAGTGAATATAAAGTTCATGTGTTGGTATATACGTTTTGATCTACCTAGTTCTTGGCCATCCAGCAGAAAAGTATAAAAGTATAAAAATGAAGTATACATCATGAGCCCATAATATTAAGCTGAGCTGTAAATGGATATGGTCGACAATTTCTTTGAATAACTCCCTATGGTTGCAGAATGCTGGACTGTGTTGGATTGTGGTGTCGAGTTCAAGCACCTAAGGTAGTTGAATGTCAATGGAGTACCCACTTTTGACAGGTGTAGACAAAGGAAGGGTTGTAGAAAGAAAAAATCAGGATGTGTGTGTATAGACAGTACAGTTGGGATAGATAACGCTGTGCTTCTACATAATTCTATGATAGGCAAGATCTGCGCTAATGGTGGTTGGACAGGATATTATGTCGGCTTTTAGTGCTATGGTCATCCACTAGGTAAATAATTATTGATTTTTTTATATAATTCAGCTATAAAAAAAACCTGTAAATATAATATCATGTATGCACCTCGTACAATACCAAAACGTTATGGAAACAGTTTGCAATGTATTAATTCATCGACTCTGTATGGTTAAGGTGTTTTGAAACTGTCTGCTTGACATTTGTATTTTAATAAAATAAAAATAAATGGAAAAAAATTAATAAAATAAAATGTAGATATAATAAGGAGGCCTAAATACATTCTGTCTCTTTCCCCAAAGTGGTAAAATTTTGAAATCAGTAAATTGTGCTAAAATATATACATACTTTTCATATCTAGAGTATTTGCTAAAAATATTAAAAGGTTTACTATGAAACATTATAAATGAGTCAAAGCCAAGTTTTTTCAAATAACTCACAAGATGGTTAGAAAAGAGAAGTGAAGAAAACAAAACCAGAGTAAACATTAAAAGATAAGTAATCACACAGGCCACATAAGGCCAAGCATAACAATAATCACTTTAAGTATATATGGTGTAAATATAGCAATCATAATATAATAAATATACTCTTAGACAGATTCCATAAAATGACTGAGCAATATGCTGTCAATGACTCACTTCAGACTCAAGCCAAAATGCAATTATCATACAATCTTATTAATTGATATGGCAAATGCATGAAACAATCATGACGTAAAGAGTAAAGATAACTTCAGGAAAGTTTGGGAATTTAGAACAATTATATCAGTTTGATAAGGGTTACATAAAAAACATGGAAGTAACGTACTTAATTGCCAACGCGACACTTTCAAAGTTTGGAAACAAGGGAACAGTGACTCTTTTCACCATCCTTATTTAACAAACTACTGGTTATTCTAGCTACTGCAAGGAAGCATGGAAAAGACATCAAAAGCATGCATAAAAAGAAGAAAAAATGAAACTAGTACCTTTTTGCAGATTACTTAATTCCCTTAATAGAATTTTGCAGTGGATGTGCAAAAGTCTCATACTACTAATAAGCAAAGTAAGTAATAATTTAGTTTCAACTAATGACATACAGAAATTAATCATGCTTGTACATGAAAATTAAAATTTAATTGCATCATTTGCAGTAAATTTAGCAATAGCATACTTATGCCTTAGTTCATAGGTGTGGCATTGGAGAAGTGACTAGATCGTGTGTATGTATGTGGTTGTGTGTGTGTGTGTGTGTGTGTGTGTGTGTGTGTGTGTGTGTGTGTGTGTGTGAATCAGGACCTTGTATGTGTGGCTGTGGGTTAGTCCACTGATGCATTTATATCTAGGTGTCATGTTGGAAGTTGAAGCCTGGAAGAAAGAAGGAGGTCACTATGCATGTGGACTGGAAGACATATATCCCTTATCCTCTCATGATACTTAGTGCTGCTTCATGACTGACATGCCATGAACTTTTTCCCCATTCTTCATGCCTTGAGCCAGCTGACTATGCACTGAAATTCTCTTATTTTCTTAGTGGAACCATGGACTGAAATTTCTGTGAGTCAAGATAAACTTTTTCTCCTTTAACTTGTGGATGTTGAGAGTGAAACTTCCTCCATCAGACAAGCATGGTTTGGAACACGGCAGCAGAACTCCCTGCAGAGAGGCTAGAGGCAAGACCCACCCAGCTTGTCCTGGAGCAGAACATCTTGCCAGAGTGCCACAGGGGGTTCATTTGCAACAGCAGCAACATGAGAAGTGGAGCACAGTGGCCAGACCAAAGCCACACCCACCTAGACAAGTTTGAACTTGGTAGATCTAGATCTGGTGCTAAGGTAATAACTCTACCAAAGCTCTACACCAAAGAACAAAAGATGGTGCTATACAAAATGACAAAGAGAAGGAAGAAAATCCACTTTCAGACTCCAAGCTCACCCAGAACAAATGCAGGACACACTAGCATAAAAGAAATTGGAAAGCACACACCTGAAATCTCTGAAATAATAGTGTCTGAAATAAAGTAAGAACTGCAGAAAGCTATAGAGGAAAACACATCAGAAATAATTTCTGAATTAAAAAAAGAAATAATAACTAAAATGAAAGAAGTACTAAGTGCTTCTAAAGAAGACACTGATTAAACAAATAGAGGAGAATAGAAAAATGATGGAAGCCTTGAATGAGTAAAATAGGAAAGAAATAAAATGCATGAAGCAGATTCAAAGTGTTATACAGAATATTAAAACCTCAATCACAAGCTGAAAAAATCATTTGAATGAAAGTGAAAATAGACTTTCAGACCCTGAAGATGCTACTGCAGCTAGTGAGAAAATAAGAAAGATCTCTTAAAAACAACTAGGATGCAGGAAAAAGTAATGCAATGTCTGCAACATGGTGGAACAATGAACAAAGTAAGACGAATAAGCATCAATGAGGAAGAAGGAGTCAATGCAAATGATATAAAAAGAATACGGACAAGCTGGGTGTGGTGGCGCAGGCCTGTAATCCCAGCACTTGGGAGGCTGAGGCAGGAGGATTGTTGTGAGTTCGAGACCAGTCTGAGCTACAAAGTGAGCTTGAGGCCAGCCTGAACTGCATAGTGAGACCCTGTCTCAAAAAGACAAAAAAAAAAAAAAAAAAGAATATGGACAGAATAGCAGAAAACTTCCCAAATATGGAGAAACAATCTGACATTCAGTAACTGAAGCATATAGCACTCCAAATAACATCAACCGAATTAAAACCTAACCCAGACATATAATAATCAAGATCCCAGAAATTCAGCACAGGAACAGTATACTAAAAGCCACTGGAGAAGAGAAGCAAATCACACTTAAAGGAAAACCCATCAGAATATTAGCAGATTTCTCTTCACAAACCATCAAATCAAGAAGAACATGGAGCAAAGTACTTCAAGTCTTACAAGAACTGCAACCCAGACTGAGACACCCTGCAAAACTCTCTTTCAAGTATGATGGAGAAGTGAAATATTTCCATGACAAAAAACAACTTAAGAATTTCATGATGAGAAAGCCAAACCTACAGACTCCTAAAAGATGTTCTAGAGAGGGAGCAAAATAACCACAACTCCATGAATGAGAATGAAAAGAACCACCAAATAGGACAAACAATTAAACAGAGGAGAAAAAGAGGTATACAAAAGTAGTCTTTCAATTATTCTTTTGTATGCAGCAGCAAAATATTTCCATCAGCACACTCTACAAATGGACTTCTCTTGCACCCTATGGGTCATGATTTTCTCCAGTTCTACAGGGTTGTTGCCAAGGAAATACCAGTAGCTCAGTCCCACAAGTGACACCTGGCCATCAGTAAGCATCATGGTCACGGTCTACGTCCACCACATACTAGAACTTTGTGTGATATCCTATCCGAATACTGTTAGAAGTGCTGCTCATATATTTGGCATTCCAGTATTTTTGTTATGCTTTACTCTTAGTAATTCTTTGCTACTGTGAAAACTTCTTCTTAGTTGATATTTTTGTACATATTAACCTAATCAAATACTATGTGAGTACTCTAAATTGATCATAGATTCATACATATGATACACTATATTCTGGCCTCTTAGTTGGACTCACAATTTATTATTAATTTTAATATATTATATTGAAATATTTAATTTATAATTAATTTATATTTAATTTTCTTAATGTTTAATTTTTGTTTTATGATTTATACTGTTTCTTTTATTTACAATCTACTTATAGGGCATGATATGATATTTTATCCCAGTATTAGAAACTTTAAAAGTGTATTTCCGTTTTCCATTGACTATATATTATTTCTTCCTTGAATTTTGTTATATATACATATATATATATATATATATACATATATATATATATATATATGTATATATATATGAAAAAACATGTGTATAACCTGACATAAGATTGATGCTGTTTTGTGGAAATTTTCAATGACCTTTTAAATGGGTTCGTCTAATATATTTATATTCTACATAGTCCTGCTTAATTATCATTTTGAGAGCTCTATATTCTTTATCCAGGACCATACAGCAATTTCTCTTGCCTTCTGGATTATGGTCTTTGTTATTTTCTGGAGGTATTAGAATATTTTGAGTTTGTATAATTGGAAAATATTTTACTTTTAGTTTTCAAAGTTATGTTTACTGAGTATAAAATTCAATGAGGACAGATCATTTTTTTTTCAGTCCTTTGAATAAATAGGTCTAGTTTCTTACATTTGTTCATTTTGTTCTAATGTGGGATAAGATTTTATGTAATTTTCTTCTTCTATAGGTAATACTTTTTGTATGTATATGCTTTAATGATTTTTTTCTTTACAATTAGTATTATTTTGTTTTATTTTGTATTTTAGGGAAGGGTCTACAGGGTGGCAGTGTCTCTCTACTAGATCAGACTCATAGTTATCCGCCTGTTTATAGTCTTCCAAGAAGTGGGATTACATGATCACACATCCACACCCAGTCTCAATTGCTGTCTCAGGTCTCCCTGGGAGCGGGACCAGCACTGCAGGCCTGGGGATAGAATCCCTGGGCCCTGGGCCTGCTAGCAGGTGTTTTATTCTACTCAGCTATTTGTCCAGCCCTAAAATTAGTTTTGGACACTTTCATTTTTGTGTATCTTGGTATGATTTTGTTCATATTTCTTATGCAAATGGTTCATTTTTCTTGGAAATGTGGTTCTATAATTTTAACTACATTCATAAATTTTAAATCTTTAAATATTTATTGCCTACCCCATTCTACTTTGATAATTCTAATTATATGAATATAAGTTTCTTGATTTTGGCACAGAGTGAAGTATTATATGTCTAATCTGTAAAATCTTCATGTTTATTTTAGATAATTTTTATTATTATATTCATTTAAGTTTGTAAATAATTTTTTACAATGTGCAATCTATCAAACTCATGTTATGTATTATTTCAGGAATATTTTTCCTAAAATTGACTGTCTACATATTATATCTTTCATATTTCAATATTTGTCTATGATTTTTAATTTGTTATGTAATTATTATTGATTTTTTTTCAATAAAGTTAATGAGTTTTTAAAAACTTGTAGATGTTAGATATTTTCTCCCAGCACACCTAAAGTAACTAAGAAAATTTTGGTACCAGATAACTGCAGAGGATTTTTGGGATTCCTCATGGCTATGTGGTTCATATACCTTTGCAAACAGCATGTGAAAGGACTTTGAAAGTTTTGGAAATGCTGGATGGAGAAGCAGTTCTTGGATGCTGTGAGCCAAGCTTGATGGGATATCTGGTAAGTGCTTTAAAAAGACTAGAAAGCTAAGACAAATGAAGCTAGTAAAGACCAGAATCAGTAAGAATGATTTTATTGACATGTGGACTCCAGCCATGTGTGCTATGGTTTGGCATAAAACTTGTATGCATCTTTCTTGCATCCAGAAACCATGTAAGAGACATAGATTATAAGGGCAGCGGACTAATTTACTGTGTAGAAGAAATTTCAAAACCATCTAAAGTTGAAGCATTGGCACAACTACCTTCGGGAGCTTTTATCCAACTGAACCTTGAGAATCAAGAGCAAAATGCCCAAGTGAATGATTTTTAAAATTTTGAGTTAGCCAGAAAGAAAGCTTTGATAAACTTGTGGACTGCAAAAAATAAGCGGAGGAGAAATTGGTTGCTGAAACGATAAACATTAAAAAGCTGTACTTTGGAACAGAGTGACAGAAAAGCAGGTATCTTAAGAACCAGCAGGACTTCATTCTTTGCAACTCACATTGCTTTGATGTGTGGAGCCCCAGGGCATCATGTTCCAAAAAAGGCAACTGCCTATGGAATTTGTTCCCTGGGCTTGGCTTCATAGCATTGGGCCATTCAGGCCCATCTCTATGCTGACCTTTATAGCAGAGACAACAGGAGGCCTGGTTATTGCTGCAGCTAGTGGAACATTTTGACATCCACATGAAGAATAATTTAGTAATTTAATTGCCAGTGGTCAGGGGTAGAGTGGTGGACAATAAACAAACAAATAAAAACTGTGGCAAGTTAAGTCATAGTCAAAGTATTTGAAATGGAAGAGTACCTCAAAAGAGTATATGATCTCACTCACATGTGGAAGCTAAAAGTGTATATCTCACAAACTTGAGAACTACAATGGTCATTACAAGAACCTGGGGATGGTAGAGGAGTAGGGAAAGGTTGATGAGTGATCAATAGCAGACTAAAAATATTTGTGATTTCACAGTAGGATGACTATAAATAATAATGTGTTGTATATTTTTAAAAGTTGGAAGAAAGGGTTTCGTATATTTTATAAGAAATTATATTTGAAGCTATATGTGTTTTCCATGATTGGAACATTACATAACGTGTGGATGTATCAAAACATCACCTGATACCTATAACATGTACTATGTTGATAGTTTCATATATCAGTTAAAAATTAGTCTAGAGTCCAGGCGTGGTGGCTCACACTTGTAATCCTAGCACTGGAGAGGCTGAAAATAAGAGGATGGCTCTGAGTCCCAGCTGTGTAGTGAGACTCTGTACCAAATGCACAAGTGAAAATGAATAAATAAATAAAAATAAAAATTAATCTAATTTAAAATAAAGTAATTATTTGAATCAACTATTCAAAGATTTGCAAATAATATTTTAAAATGCTCAAGATAATTAGCAGTTTAGGAAGTACGAATCAAAATTATTTGCCTACTTTATTGAGCAGCAAAATTACTTTATGTACTAAGTGGTAGCTATAATGCAGAGGACTCAAACATTTCTGATGGGAATGTAAAATTGCACAACCATTTTGGAAAATAGTTAATTTCCTAAAATGTTAAACATACTTCTCCATTATGACCCAGCTATTGTATTTCTACTTACCCAAGAGGAAAAAAAGTGTGCCCTACAAAGACATTCACATAAATATTTGCAATAGTTTTATTTTTAATACCTCTAAACTAGAAATAACTAAAATAACCATAAAGAGCTGAGAGGTAAAAATTAAAATTATGGAACAAATCAAAATTAATGGAACACTTAGCAATAAAATGAACTATTGACACATACAACAAGAATGAATCTCAAAATAATTATTATGAGTACAACTATGTGATAAAACAAATTGTTGTATAGGTGCATGTATATAAAACTAAGAAAATAATTCATATGATCTAAAGAGAAACTAGAGTATAAACCTCCCAGAAAATGAAACAAATCTATATACACAGAGTCTAAACATGTAGACTCAATGGAAGAAGAATATTATGAGGGGATGTTGTATGAAGCTATTACCATAACACTTGGTAACTATTACAATACTTTATATTTGTAAAAGATTATTTAATTATGACATTTAAACATACAAGTTATTTTATGCAAATCATAGCTCAATAAGTCTGTTTTTAAGAAGTAACTTTTGAAATAGTAAGATTGTTCATTTGTTCCTTCCTGCTGTGATACTTTAGACTGAGTTGTGTAAAATTAACAAAAATCTCTTATACTTCTCATCAAAGCACAAGAATATGTCTAATGAGGATATATACCTTACTTCTGCCTGACAAGGGAAAGGGAATGACTACAGTATTCTTACAGGACAGGTGAAATGGAGGGACCATGAAATTCTGTCAAATTTCTTTTATAATAACATTAATACCATTTGCAAGTGTGGAAAATGTCTGACTAAAACACTTCCAAAGTAGACTCACTTTTTAATAACATCACCATGGGATTTAAGTTCTGACATACAACTTTTGGATGGACTCATACACTCAAGCCTTTGAAGATGTTCTGTCCATGAAATATTACAATATATAATTGTTAAGAACAATAAAGCTGATTTAATCCTGATGTTCATTTTCTTTCTGTTTTACTACATCTATTATATCTTTCAATTTTTATTTATTTTTTATGATCTTACACTAATGAGACAATGTAATATTTACACATGAGGGTCTGATTTATTTCACTTTTGTGTACAGCTTCTAGTACCATCCACTTACCTATAAAAGCCTCAAGTTTGCCTTTCTTTATAGCTAAGTAATACCCCAATGTATAAAAGTACCACATCTTTTTTATCCACCCCTCAGGTGATGGGCATTTTGGTTGTTTACAAGATTTAGCTTTGAGAAATTGTGCTGCTATAAACATGGGTGCACATCTATCACTATGGCATGATGCTTTCAGTTCTCTTGTGGAGATACCCAGAAGGGGACTATCTGGATTGAATGGGATTTTCAGCCCTAGTTTTTTGAGGAGTCTCCACATTGATTTTGATAGTGGTTTTATCAGTCTACATACCCACCAAAAGTGGAGACAAGTTCCTTTTGAAAGGCAGAAAAGAAAGGAAAAAAATAAGGGGAAAAATTCATGCAAGTGTACATACAGGATGGAGAGATGATTGCACGAATAATTTTCATCAGGCTGAGGCAGGAGGATTGTTGTGAGTTCGAGACCAGCCTGAGTTACAAAGTGAACTTAAGGCCAGCCTGAGCTGCATAGTGAGACCCTGTCTCAAAAAAAAAAAAAAGAAAATAGCACTTAATATTCAAAATTTTCACTTCAACTAATTCTGTATGCTGATATGTGCAACCTAATCAACTACATCAAGGAAAGCAATGAGTAATGTAAAAGCAATGGTTGTATACCTCTCATCTTGATCTTCTAAATTGTACCAGTTCTAATGTCTTATTAATTATTATACTCTCAAAATAAAATTTTATTTAATTAATTTATTTATTTTTACCTGACGGACAAATAGCAATGAGACAGTTTCAAGACAAATTAACAGGACAGATTCGATAAAATAATGCATTGCAATGGCAGGGCATGGTGGTGCATGCCTGTAATCCCAGCACTTGGGAGGCTGAGGCAGGAGGACTGTTGTGAGTTCAAGACCAGCCTGAGCTACAAAGTGAGCTTAAGGCCATCCTGAACTGCATAGTGAGACCCTGTCTCAAAAAGACATAAAAAAAATTAATACATTGCAAACTGTTTTCATAATGTTTTGGTATCATACAAGGTGCATAAATGATATTATACTCACATACATTATTATAGCAGATGTTTCTAACCAGTGAATTAAGAGACTGCAGTTATGTATTTATTTTATTTTTATATGTTAATTATATCACTGATTCAATAATTAATACTTTCTACCTTGTTATCTTCCTAGAGGTTGTCCGTAGTACTAGAAGCCAACATAATATCTTATCCAGCCACTATTAGTGCAAATCTTGCTTCTCATAGAATTATGCAGAAGCACAGCATATTTATCCTAACTATACTGTTTATACACACACATCATGATTCTTCCTTTGCATACCCCTTTTTTTGTCTAGACCTGTCAAAAATGAGCACTCCATTGTCCTTAAATGAATTTAGGTGCCTCAACTTGGCGACACAATCCAACACAGTGAAGCATTCCACAATACTAATGAGTTATCTGAAGAAGTTGTAGACTGTAACCTTTTGCAGTACCACTTATTATTATGGCCATGTGTTATATACCTCATTTTTATACTTATCTGCTGGATGGTTAACACCGAGATAGAATAAGCACTGTATAAAAAAGATGTAGCTTTTGTTTCTGATAAGGTCAGTGAAGTCCCCTCAGGGTTTTTCTTGTAATCCTGTACCTCACTCTGCAGATCTGTTGTCTGTGTCATCCATGAAGTTGAGTCACAGCCAAAGATTGAACAGTTTAGTATCCAGGAGAGCCAGAGAGAAAGTTTTCTCTCCATGTGACTCTCCTGAGGCACACTACACATAATGTACCACCTTCCTCTGTGGCTCCGTAATCTCCTTGATCAGAAAATTTGGGGCACATCTCAGTTTCATGATGTTACAGTACAGGTTCTCCTATGTCTTAGTCTTCGCTAACCTTGAAAAGCTAGAGCCAAAATGTTCACTAGCCTTACAGCCTTTCTAATTTTCCAATTTTGATCTGGGAAATTAAGTTGTTAACCATCCAAAAGAAAACCTGATTAGTACTCTTCATCATATGCCATTCAGTTTTCCCTAACTATCTGATTCAATTCCTTTTAGTTGTTGTACATTTGTACTTGTATTCTTCTTCGACTTCTTATACTAGCGAGAATATACAACATTTGCTCATGTGTGTCTGGTTTATTTCACTTACGAGTATATCTTCAAGTGGCATCCACTTCAGTATAAATGCTTCAAGTTTATCAATCTTTATACCTGAGTAATACTCCATTATATAGAAATACCACAACTTTTTCAACCATTCCTCATGTAATGGACATCGAGGTTGTTTCCAAGATTTTGCTATCACAAATTGTGCTGCTATAAATATAGCTACACATATATAACTATGATATAATGTTTTCAGTTCCTCTGGGAAAATTGCCCATAGGGAGATAGCCGAATTAAATGAGATTTCCAGTTCCACTCTTTTGCAGAGTCTCCACACTGATCTCCACAATTTTTGTACCAGTCTACATTTCCAGCAGCAGTGGAGAAGTGTTCCCTTTTCCCCATCTCTCCAACACTTGTTGGTTAATTTCCTTATGATAGCCATTCTTTCTGGAGTGAGATGGTATCTCAGTGTTGTTTTAATTTGCATTTCATGAATTGCTAGCGATGTAGAGCATTTTTTCATATTTATTCGCTTCTTTAATTGCATCCTCTGAGAAGTGTGTATTCATCTCAGATGCCCATTTCTGAATTGGGTCTTTAAATTTGAGGGTCCTGTTATATCTTAGTTCTTTATATATTCTAGATAGCAGATCTTTGTCTGATTGCTTATTAGTTAGAATTTTTTCACAATTTGTGGGTTGTCTTTTCACTTTGTTGACAATTTCTTTTGACATGCAGAAACTTCTCGCAAAGTGTTGATCCCAGTTGTTGATTCTTTCAAGTGTTTCCCATGCAAATATATGTTTGTTCATGAAGTCTTTACATACTCCCATGTGTTCAAGACTTCCTCCTACTTTCTCTTCCAGGAGACTGAGGATTTCTGTTTTAATGTTTAGATCTTTAATCCATTTTGACATTTACTTAGTGCGTGGTGATAGAACTGGGTCAAGGTTTAGTTTTTTGCATGTACAAAGCCAGGTTTTCCAGCACCATTTGTTAAAGAGGCTATCTTCCTTCCAGTAAGCTCATTTGTCCCCTTTGTCAAAGATCAGATGGCTAAGTATAGATGTGTCTGTATCTTTTAATCTATGCCATTGATCCTCAGTTCTATTTTGTTGCCAATAAGATGTTGATTTTATCACAGAGGCTTTGTAATATAATTTCATGCCAGGAAATTTGATGCCTCCTGCCTTGTCTTTATTGGCCAAGATTGCCTTTCCTATTCTAGGTCGTTTGTTGTTCCAAATAAATTTTAGGAATGATTTCTCTAGGTTTGGAAAGTATGTTGGTGGAAGATTGATTGAGATTGCATTAAATCTGTACAGCAATTTGGAGACTATGGCCATCTTCACAGTGTTCCTTCTTCCTATCCAGGAACATGGAATATCTTTCCATTTTTGGAAAGCAATTATAATCTCTTTTCTTAGAATGTTGTAATTTTCTATGAAAAGATCTTTGACTTCCTTGGTTAAGTGAATTCAAAGGTATTACTTTTTCCATGGTGCTATTGTAAAAGGTATTGTTTCTATTGTTTCCCTTTCAGTGTGCTTGTTATCTGTAAAGAGGAATGCTATTGACTTTTGAGTATTGACTTTTTATCCTGCTATGCTACTTAATTTCCATATCACTTCTAGTAGTTTCTTGGTGGAAGTTTTGGGGTCTTCCAAATAAAGTATCATTTCATCTACAAATAGTGATAATTTAACTTCTTCTTTCCCTATTCTTATTCCTCCCTCTTTTCTAATGTCTGTTGCTAATGATTCCAATACTATATTGAATAAGAAGGTGACAGAAGACATCCTCATCTTCTACCTGATTTACGAGTTAAAGATTTCAGTTTTTCCCCATTTAGGATTATATGAGCTTTTGGATGTCATAAATGGCTTTTATCAAGTTAAGTTAGAGTCCATCTATTCCAGTTTTCTATAGGACTTTGAACATAAATGAGTGTTAAACTTTGCCAAAATTTTCTGTGCATTAGTTGAGATGATCATGTTGTTTTTAGATTTCAGTCTATTAACATAGTGTACAAAATTTATAGATTTTCAAATATTGAACATCCTTGCATCCCTGGGATGAAGCCTTCCTGCTCGTGGTGTATGACCTTCCTGATGATTTGCTGTATTGTATTTGCTAGGATCTTATTGACTATATTTGCATGAGGAAGATTGGCCTGCAGTTCTCCTTTTTGGTTGTGTCTCTCCCCTGTTTTGGAATCAGTATAATACTTTCCTCCAGAAATGATTTTGGTAGGACTCTTTTCTTTTCAATTTCATTGAAGAGTTTAAGGAGTGTAACATTATATCTTCGATAAATTTCTTGTACAATTCAGCTGTGAATCCATCAGGACCTGGACTTTTCTTTGTCAGTAGTCTTTTTATTATGTTTCTTATTTTGTGGACTGTTGTTGGCTTATTGAGAGTTGATATATTTTGTTGGTTCAGTCTTGGTAATTTGGACCTTTCACACAATCGTTCTATTGCTTCTGTGTCTTCTGTTCTGTGAGCATAAAGATTCTCAAAGTAACTACTGATAATCTTCTGAATTTCCTCTGGGCCTGTGGTGATTTAACCCTTTTCATTCCTTATTGCATCTATGTGAATTTTTTCTTTCCTCTTTTTGATGAGATAAGCTAGAGGCTTATCATCTTTATTTAGACTTTGAAAGAAACAAGTTTATGACTTGTAGATTCTTTGAACTGTTTTCCTCATCTCAATTGAATTAATTTCTGCTCTAATCTTTGATTTCTTCCCGTCTTTGCACTCTGGGTTTCATTTGCCCTTCTTTTTCCAGGTGTCTGAGGTGTAACATTAGGGTGTTTATTTGTTCCCATTCTGTTTTCCTAATGTGTGAGTTCATAGCTATGATTTTCCCTCTAAGAACTGCTTTCTTTGCATCCCATAAATTCTAGGAAGTTGTGCTTGATTTTCATTGAATTGTAGATATTGTTGAATTTCTTCTTTAATTTCTTCTGTGACCCATTGATTCCTGAGTAGAGTGTTGTTTAATTTCCATGAATTTAATGGATTTTTCTGGTTTCTTTTGTCATTTAGTTCTAGTTGCATTGCACTGTGGTCAGATAATATGCATGATATAATTTCTGTTTTCCTGCATATACTTACGCATGACCTCTGGAATATTATGTGGTGTATTTTGGAAAATGACCCATGTGCAGCTGAAAAAAATGTCCATTTAGCTGTGGTTGGTTGGAACACTCTGTATATATTCACCAGGTCCATTTATTCTAAGCTCTGGTTCAGTTCTGCTAATTCCTTGCTAAATTTCCTCTGCTTGATCTATTTTTCTTTTTAGATAAGAGCATGTTAAGGTCTCCTGTTAAGATAGTCTTAGATACTAGGCTTTTCATGTCCACTCAGATTTGTCTTACATAGTTGGTTGCTCCTGTGTTTGGTGCATAGATATTCATGAGTGCTACTTCTTGCTCTTGAATTTTTCCCCTGACCAATATATAGTGGCCTTCTTTGTGTCGTTTGATCATTCTTGGTTTGAAGTTGAGACTGTCTGAGAACAGAATTGGTACTCCGGCTTTTTTCTGAGGTGCTGGGGCATGTAGTATTGTTTTCCACCCTTTGACTTTGAGCCTATGAATGTCCCTTTGAGTTAAGTGTGTTTGTTGTATACAGCATATTGTTGGATTTTGTTTCCTAATCCACTGTGCCAATCTATTTCTCTTCATTGGTGAATGGAGTCCATTTACATTGATGGTTATAATTGAAATGTGTTGATTTATATTTGTCATGATATTTACCTGCTGTTGTTTACTCCTTTGTATCTTGTGTTTAATTGTCTGTCCTGTTTAGTGGGTTCCTTCCATTCTCATTCGTAGAGTTATGGTCATCGTGTTCTCTCTCTAGATCATCTTTCAGCAACCTGTGTAAGGATGGCTTTGTCATCATGAAATTCTTTAGTTGTTCTTTGTCAAGGAAGTATTTCACTTCTCCATCAAACTAGAAAGAGAGTTTTGTAATGTATAATAGTCTGGGGTAGAATTTGTTTTTGTGCAGGACTTGAAGGACTCTGTCCCATGCTCCCCTTGCCTTCATGGTTTGTGTAGAGAAGTCAGCTGTAATTCTGATGGGTTTTCCTTTGAATGTGATCTGCTTCTTCTCTCTAGTACCTTTCAGTATATTATTCTTGTGTTGCATTTCTGGGATCTTGACTATTATATGTCTTGGTGTGTTTTTATTTGGGTTTAAATTATTTGGTGTTCTGTATGCTTCAGTTACCTGAATGTTGGATTGTTTCCTCATATTTGGGAAGTTTTCTGGGATTACTTCTCCCCAAATTCTTATGTCATTTGTATTCACTTCTGCATTCTCACTGATGCCAATGAATCTCACATTGTTCATCCTGGCATCATCTTGCAGGTGATGGATTATTTTTTCCTGTATTCTCATTGTTTTTAAGGGATCCTTTCTCACCTTTTCACTAGCTACACCAGCATCTTCAGGATCTGAAACTCTATCCTCAGTTTCACTGAAACAGTTTTTTAGACTTGTGATTGATATTTTTAGTGATTCTATATCTCTTTGACTCTGTTTCATGCGTTCTTTTTCTTTTCTGTATTGTTAATTGAAGGAATCTGTCATATTTCTGATCTCCTCTCTTTTTTATCCATGCCTTCTTTAGAGGTAGCTATTAATTCTTTATCTGGAGAGTTTCTTTCAAGTTTTGTTTCCTCTGTATATTTCTGGACTTTTTTCTGTACTTCAGATACTATGATTTCAAAGAATTCTTTTTTTCAAAGAGTTCTTTTTTGATTTCAGAAATTATTTCTGCTTTGAGTTTCTCATGACCTTTCTGCTGTTGTTTCTTTGCTTCTGATGCTGTTAATTTATACACTTCAGCTGGAATAGTTCTCTCTGTACCTGTTCTGGTTGAGCATTTGTTTTCCTCCAGATGTTTCTTGATTTGATTCTTTATTTCAGATGCTATATATTCAGATATTTCTTTTTTATCAGAAATTAATTCTTGTCTGTGTTCCTCTGTACCTTTCTGCTGTTATTCCTTTGCTTCCGTCTCTGTTAATTCATTCATTTCAGCTGAGCTATTGTCCTCTGCACTTACTGATGGACTCCAGGCCTGTGATTGCATTTTTCTCCTTGTCTTTGTCATTTTATATAGCACTGACCTCTGACCTTTGATGTAGAGCTTTGGTGCAGCTATAACCTTAGCGTGTGATGAGATTTGCATGCCAGTCTATTAATTTTGAGATTATCCAGTTATGCCTGGCCTGGGTCTAGCTGTTGTGTTCAGTTCTTTTTTGCTACAGCTCCAGTGGTTTCTTTCTGTTGGTTTCCTGGTTAGGCGAGTAGAAATCTGGATGCAGAGTGATTAGTGAAAATTCCCACTATCTTGGCTGGCTTTGGGGTGGGCATCTGGAAGGTTGCTGGTGTCAGCCCTTGTGTCTCAGGCAGGTTGCTCTATCGGTAGTCGGTCCTGGGCTTTGGTTGGTCTGCTGCCAGGCTGTGCTGGGTCTGGGGCCCAGGAGGTGGAATCAGTGATGGGAAAGAGGATCGCTGGGAAAGGTCTCTCTGGCATGGCCTGCCTGGAGCCCTCAATCTCATTCTGAGCTGTGCTAGGTCTGGGACCCCGGGGTGGAATCGGGAATCACTAGGCAAGGGGATGACTGGGAAAGGTGTCTCTGGCATGGTGGGCCTGAAGCCCTCACTCCCCTTCCGAACTGGGCTGATTCTGGGGCCCCGCGATGGAATTGGGGATTGCTGAGAAAGGGTCAAAATAAAATTTTAAAAGGAAAAGAAAAACATTAAGGTTTATTGAACGCAAACATTAATATACAATTATTTGTCTAATCTTCCATAACTATATCTGTTACAGCAACAGATTTGAAAACAATAATAGATAATATCAAAATTATTATTAATCATCTATTCTTGTTTTGAAAATCTGTAACATATGTATTGTTGTATGCTATCCTGTTTCTGTCTTTGTTTATGTTATTTGTTTTTACACTTCAAACTAAATAAATAAATAACCAAGGTGGTATATATTGCCATAATACAAAAACAAATATTTTAATGTAAAATGCACAATTACATGTATCTTATATCAATATTTACAAAGCAGAATACATGTGTTTGAGCGATATTTTAAAAGTCTGCAAAGTATAGGCCAGTATTTAAGAGTTTATCTGAGTAGATGAGAAGGAGTTGGAGGTGGTACAGATAGGATTATAGCAACTTCTGTATGTAATTCTCTGAAATCAAATATTTTTGAAGAATGCATTACTTTTATTACCAGACAAATATTTAGAAACATAGGAAATTCATTATTGAAAATAGTCTTTTCTCTGTATTTAAGGCAGGATCTACAGGGTCTACATGGTCTACAGGGTCTCCCTCTGTAGATCGGGCTCATTGTGATTCTCCTGTTTTCAGCCTCCCAAGTGCTGGCATTACAGGCGAGCACCACCACACCCATTCTCAGTCGCCATCTCAGCGCGCCCTGTGGGCAGAGGCAACACATCACTCTGGGGATCAAACCACGTCCCCTGTGCTCTGCTTAAGCAGGGGCTTTAGTCTGTAAGCTACCAGGAAGGCCCTCAATATAATCTTTGAAATAATGAAAAACTTTCATATAAAGTGTTGAAAATCATTATTGAATTTAAAAATACCTAATTTTAAATAATATTTGATATTATTGATATGTTGAAGTTCAACAGTAAAATCTAGAAATATAATTCTCTGCTATGTTACCAGTCTTTCTCCCATGGATGTTTCTTGGATTATTATGGAGTTATATCCCGATAAATCTATCATAAATTAAAAATATCATATTGAAAATGCACTTAATATGCATAACCTACTGGGCATTATAAATTAATCTAGGGGCCAGAGAACTGGCTCAGTAGAATAAGTGCTTCCCTGGCAAGGGCAAGGGCTTGAGTTCAATCCCCAGTTCCACAAAAAGTAATTAAATAACTTAATCTAGCCTATTTAAATATTCTCAGAAAAATTATATTAGACCATAGTTGGGCAAAAAGAACTAAAACACAAAGCCTGATTTATAATATAATGTTAACTAGGTAATGTAACTTTTTTCTAGTATACTAAAATTGAAAAGCAGAATGGTTGTATGATTACTCAAGTACACAGTGAAAAGCACACTGGACCTAGAGAATGGGAGATTAAACTAAAAACTAGTATTTGATGTGAATACTATAGTGACATGGTCATTAATTTCTGTTTCTTTTGAGGGAGTACAAGAAAAACCAGTGAAAATCACAAAGCCATTAACAATTGAAGCAAGCATAGCGTTCTTCAAGAAGACATCAAGATTGGACTGTACAATGTGTTTCCACTGCTCATTAAATGTTTCTTTATAGCAAGCAAGAACATACTGTATCTACCCATCAGCTTTTTAAAATCTCTTGTGATTGATGCCCATTTCTCCTAAAATTTATGCCACTTTTGAGAGTAGCAAAGATTTCCTTCACTTTCTATGCTTTAGATGGTCTTGGGGTGTCTGGTATAAATTCTGTTTCCTGTGTTACAGGCTTACTTATTTCTTCCTGCAACTGCATCACCTTTTCTTTAGATTCAATGAAAATAAACTTATGAATACTATCATTGTCCAAATGTAAGTGTTTACAAGCAATAATAACTTGTTACTTACTATGTGATAAAAATGGTATTTTTAAAGCCTTTCAATGTGCTTGTTCTCAAAACTATATCCTAAATGCTATTCATGATTTCCTCATGACTTTTAACAAAAGTACAGCAGTAATAGTCCAGAAAGCAATTAGAATGTTAAAATGTTTCCAAAAATCTAGGAAGATTTGTACAGAAAGTAGCTTTAAAAGCTTCCACAAAAGTTTGACAAAAGTAGTATGATTTAGATACAGTAATTGTGCCTTCTCCCCTTGGATGAATGACTACAGTTGATTTTGTTGACAAATCCACAGCCTTTAATCACAATATATTCCCTTATGTACTGTTGATAATGTGAACCACTGTCTCAAATCATAAATTATTTTTTCTAGTCTTTCATTTTGAGATTATAATTTTTGTTGGAGTTTCAAATGCCTTGGTATCACTATTAATGACAGAATTTTTTCAATTCTGTTCTGTTCAAATAAATCAATTCATAAGTGTTAAAACAAATCTATTGCCATGGGCTATAAAAACACCTTAGTTTACTCAATAAATGTATGACAAGACAAAATATTTTATGACTTACAGGATGGCATGCCTGACACTTCCACTCATACTACTTAAATTTGTCAAGGTGGAAAAGTTCCTTTTGGATGTCAGGGACAAGCTCAAAAACTAAAATATCCATGCCTTCAAAAATAGTTTATTCCTCTGCCAAGTAAAAGTATTCCCCATGCATATTTTAAAGTAAAATTATCTCTTCCATGATAATCCTCAAGATAAACAAAATAATTAAAGTAAAATTTGATTTTTAACTTTGTTAACTACAACTTTTGTCATATAATTATTGCTTTAGTTAAAAATATGCCTCTTTTTTCTCCTTAAACATCAAATAATATATTTTAAATTATTTTGCCCCATTCCCTTACTCTCCCTTTAACCTCTCTTTCCTTCCTAATGTACATTAATTTTCTTCCCATTTTATACTTTTCTCTCATTTTCTTCATACTTTCTTCATCTATCACTTCTCCCTAGTTCCTTTTCACTTGAGCATTTTCTTCCTATTTCATTTTGATCCTTATTTACACTTTCAGTTTCTCAGACTATAGAAAAATGCAATATTTACACATATGTGCTCACTTGTTTTACTTCAGTATGTTCTAAAGGTGTATCCATTTACCTAGAAATGTCTCATAGTTATCCTTTTTATGTCTGAGTATTAGTCCATTACATAAATTTTTTGTTGTCTTAATACATTCATTAATCAATAAGCATTTGGAATATTTCCAAGATTTAGCTATTATAAATCTCTGCAATAAACACAGCTGTCCATCAGTTATTGTGGTATATTGTTTTTAATTTTTAGGAGAAGATACCAAGGATAATAGCTAGGTCAAGTGGGACATCTAGTTTTAGGTTTGTGAGGACTCTCCCACTGATTTCTACAATAGTTACATCAGATTATACTCCCAGCAAGAGTGGAAAAGGTTTCTTTATTCCAACAGCCCATCCAGCATTTATTACTTGGTTAATTACTTGATAATATCCATTTTTTTCTGGGTTAAAATGAAATCTTGATGTTATTTTATTTGCATGTTTCAAATGATCAGTAATGTTAAATAATTTTCCATGTATTTGCTTGCCATTTGTATTTCTTCTTTTGAGACATGTATATTGATCTCATTTGCCCAATTTTAGATTGGGTCTTTAAATTTGGAGCATATGACATTTTAGTGATTTATATGTTGTAGATAATCACTTTTGTCTGAGAATCAGCTAGCAAAGATATTTCCTCACTAAGTGTATTGTCTCTTTAATCTGTTGATGATTTCTTGTTGCTTTGCAAAACCTTTTTAAAAACATAAGATCGCAGTTGTTGATTTGTTATATTTCCCTTGCAATCAGGATTTTGTACATAGATTTTTCTTAACCTATGTCTTCAAGAGTTCTAACTATTCTCTGTGCTAGCATATTTATTGTTTCTGTTTTAATGTTTAGATCATTGATCCATTTTTATTTTACTTTAGTGTATGGTGAGAGTCCTGGGTCTAGTTTTATTTGTCAGCATATGTGAAGCTAATTTTTCCTGCCACCCTTTATTAAGGAAGCTATCTTTCTTCCAGTGAAGGTATTTGGCCCCTTTGTCAAAGTAAGGTAGCTAAGTGCACTATTTTTCTGCAACTTCTAATCTGTTCCATTGATCCTTACATCTTTTTTGTCAGTATCCTGCTGTTTTATCAAAGTAACTTTGTAGTATAAATTCACATCTGGAATTGTGATGCCTCCTGCCTTGCCTTTGTTGCCGAGAAGTGTTTTTGCATTAATAGTCTCTAGATTCCAAATAAATTTTTGGATTTTCTCTAATTCTGTAAGGAATACTATCAGTATTTTGATTGAGACCACATAAAATCGGTTTAACACATTTGAGAGTACAGTTTATACTTTGGTTCTTCGTATCAAAGATCAAGGGATATCCTTCCATTTTCTGATATCCTCTTCAGTCTGCTTTTCCAAAATACTTTAGGTTCTAATGTAAAGATCTTTTACTTCATTCATTAGAATGATTCCTAAGTGTTTCTGTTTAATGCCATTCTGGAAACTGTGATTTTTCTAATTTCTCTCCCACGGAGTTAGTTATTTATGTACAGGAATGCTACTGATATTTGAGTGTTGACTTTATACCAGCTATGTGACTGGGTAATATTTCCAGAACTATATTGAATAAGAATGGTGATAGTGGATATCCTTGTCTCATTCCTAATTTTAGTGCATTCTTTCCATTTTTGACCATTTATTGAAATGTTTGCTGTTGGGTTTTCATAAGCAGCTTCATGCAGATTGAGATAAAGGTCATCAATTCCAATTTTCTAGGTTTTTTTTTTTTTTTTTTTTTTTTTTTTTTTTTTTTTTTTTTTTTTTTTTTTTTTTTTTTTTTTTTTTTTTTTTTTTTTTTTTTTTTTTTTTTTTTTTTTTTTTTTTTTTTTTTTTTTTTTTTTTTTTTTTTTTTTT
>PVKA01034198.1:0-23677 GCA_004027165.1 Ctenomys sociabilis
TGCTACTCCTTTTTTCTGAGGTGCTGGGGCATGTAGTATTGTTTTCCATCCTTTGACTTTGAGCCTATGAATGTCCTTTTGAGTTAAGTGTGTTTCTTGTATACAGCATATTGTTGGATTTTGTTTACTAATCCACTGTGCCAGTCTATTTCTCTTAATTGGTGAATTGAGTCCATTTACATTGATGGTTATAATTGAATTGTGTTGACTTATGTTTGTCATAATATTTACCTGCTGTTGTTTTCTGCTTTGTATCCTGTGTTTAATTATTTGTCTTGTTTGCTGAGTTCCTTCCATTCTCATTCATGGAGTTCTGGTCATTGTGGTCTCTCTCTAGAACATCTTTCAGCAGCATGTGTAGGAATGGCTTTGTCATCATGAAATTCTTCAGTTGTTCTTTGTCATGGAAGTATTTCAGTTCTCCATCAAACTTGAAAGAGAGTTTTTCAGGGTATAATAGTCTCAGCTGGAATGTGTTTTCGTACAGGACTTGAAGTACTCTGCTCCATGCCCTCCTTGCCTTCATGGTTTTTATAGAGAAGTCAGCTGTAAGTTTGATGGGTTTTCCTTTGAATGTGATCTGCTTCTTCTCTCTAGCAGCTTTCAGTATATTATTTTTGTGTTGGATTTCTAGGATCTTGACTATTATATGTCTTGGTGTGTTTTTACTTGGGTTGAAGTTATTTGGTGTTCTGTCTGCTTCTGTTACCTGAATGTTGGATTGTTTCCTCATATTTGGGGAGTTTTCTGTCATTATTTCTCCCCAAATTGTTTTTATGTCATTTGTATTGACTACTTCATTCCCACTGATACCAATTAATCTCACTTTGTTCATCGTGGCATCATCTTGCAGGTGATGGATTATTTTTTCCTGCATTCTCATTGTTTTAAGATATCCTTTCTCACCTTTTCACTAGCTACACCAGCGTCTTCAAGATCTGAAACTCTATCTTTGCTTTCACTCACATGGTTTTGTAGACTTGTGATTGATACTTTTAGTTCTTCTATATCTCTTTGACTCTGTTTCATGCATTCTATTTCTTTTCTGTATTGTTCATTCAAAGAATCCATCATATTTCTGATCTCTATTTTTTTTGTTCATGTCTTCTTTAGAGGTAGTTATTAATTCTTTTTCTGCAGTGTTTCTTCCAAGTTGGGTTTCCTCTGTATATTTTCAGGCTTGTTTCTGTATTTCAGATGCTATGATTTCAAAGAATTCTTTTTTTTTTTTTCAAAGAATTCTTTTTTGATTTCAGAAGTTATTTCTGCTTTGAGTTCCTCATGACCTTTCTGCCCTTGTTTCTTTGCTTCAGACACTGTTAATTCATGCATTTCCACTGGAATAGTTCTCTCTGCACTTGTTCTTGGTGAGCATTGGTTTTCCCCCTGATGTTTCTGCATTTGAGTCTTTATGTCAGATGTTATGTATTCCAATATTTGTTTTTTTATTTCAGGAATTAATTCTTGTCTGCATTCTTCTACACCTTTCTGCTGTTGTTCCTCTGCTTCCATATCTGTTAATTCATTCATTTCAGCTGAGTTAATGTCCTCTGCACTTACTAGTGGATTGAACGCCTGTGATTGCATTTTTCTCCTTGTCTTTGTCATTTTGTATAGCACTGACCTCTGACCTTTGGTATAGAGCTTTGGTGCAGCTATAACTTTACCGTGTAATGAGATTTGGCTTCCAGTCTATTAAGTTTGAGATTAACCAGTTATGCCTGGCCTGGATCTAGCTGTTGTGTTCAGTTCCTTTTTGCTGCAGCTCCTGTGGTTCCCCTTTGTTGTTTCCTGGCCAAGCTGCGCTGTGCCTGGAGCCCCAGGATGGAATCGGGATCGCTGGGAAAGGGGATTGCTGGGAGAGGTCCCTCCAGCGCAGTGGGCCCGGAGCTCTCACTCACCCGCCGAGCTGCCCTCACAAAACTATCTTCTAAATTTAATGGAGAAACAAGATACTTCCATGAGAAAGAACAACTGAAGGCATTCATGACCACCAAACCCACCCTACAAAGAGTACTGAAATGACCAAGAGAAGCAGCATAAAAAATCACCAGGCAGTGCAAGCATTTATACTAAGGGGAAAACCTCAGGAAACCAATAGAAAGAAAATATCATGTTAAAGATAAGCCAATACACATTAGTTACAACCATCAAAGTGAATGGTCTCAGTAAACCAATCAAAAAAAAAAAGAAGAAGAAGAAGAAGAACACTAACATAATGGATTAAAAAAATACACAACAATATGCTATATACAAAAAAATCACATTTAACTCAAAAGGAAATTCATAGACTGAAAATCAAAGGATGAGAAATAGGCTTTCATGCAACCCAGAAAAAAAGCAGGAGTAGCTATTTTGTTTGCAGACAATGTGAACCTCAAACCAAGAATGATCAAAAGAAGGTGACTACATATTTGTTAGGGAAAAACTTCAAGAGGAAGAGATAACAATCATAAATATGTATGTGCCAAATACAAGAGCACCCAGCTATATGACACAATTATTAATATACATGAAAAATCAAATAAGCAATAACACAATTGTAACAAGAGACCTAAATACATTGTCACAAAGAGATAGATCAACTACACAAAAATTTAGCAAAGAAGTATCAGAACTGAACCAAACCTGTGAACAAATGGACTTAGTAGATGTTTCCAGTGTTCCACCCTACAACACCAAAATATACATTCTTTTCAGCTGCACATGAGACACTCTCTAAAATAAACTATATACTAGTATACAGAACATGCTTAAGTAAGTGGGAGAAAGTTGAAATTATCCCATGCATATTATCTGTCTATAGTGCAATGAAATTGGAAATAGATGGCAAAAGAAACCATAAAAATTCATGTACACATGGAAATTAAATAAAACCCTCCTGAACAATGAGTCACAGATGAAATTAAATAAGAAATCAAGAAATGTCTACAATTTTAGGGCTGGCCAGATATCTCAGCAGGGTAAAGCACCTGCTTAAGCAGATGCAGTGACCCAGGTTCGATCCCCAGCATGCTGTGCTGGCCCTGCCCCAGGGCACACTGAGATGGCAACTGAGACTAGGCATGGTGGCACACGCCTGTAATCCAAGCACTTGGGAAACTGAACAAGAGGATTACCATGAGTCCAATCTGTGTAGTGAGACCCTATAGACCCTGTACAAAATACATTTTTAAAAAAAAAGAAAGAAAAAAATGTCTACAACTGAATGTTAAAGCATATACAACATACCAGAACTTATGGGACTCAGTGAAAGCAGTCGTAAGAGGGAAATTTAAATCTGAAATTTCACATCAGAAAAACAGAATGAACAGAAAAAAGCACATAGTGTTACACCTACTGCTCCTAGTAAAAGAAGAGCAAGACAAACAAAGTCCATACAAGGGAGGAAATTAAAAGATCAAACAATGCAAAGAAGTAACGAGTAGAAAAGTTTATTCTATGAAAGAATAAATAAAATTGATAAGCCCTTAGCCAAATTTATCCAAATAAAAGGGAAGACACAAATTCATGCACTAAATAATGAAAAGGGTGAATTCACTACAGATCTTATAGAAATTCAGAAATCCATCAATTCCCACTTCAAAAATCTTTGCTCTTAGAGGAATGAAAACACAAATGAAATAGAACAATTCCTAGGTACATATGAATTCCAAAGTTGTTTCAAGAACTTATTTTTTTCCATTTATTTTTATTTTATTAAAATACAAATGTCAATCAGACAGTTTCAAAACACCTTAACCATATAGAGTCGATGAATTAATACACTGCAAACTGTTTTCATAACGTTTTGGTATTGTACAAGGTGCATACATGATTGTTTCAAGAACTTATAAAAACTCTGAATAACCCAACATCAGTTAATTAGTTTAAAAATGTAGTCAAAGGCTTACCAACAAAGAAAAACCCAGGTCCTGATCGAGTCACTGCTGAATTCTACAAGAAATTTAGAGATTTAATGCCAATACTGCTCAAATTCTTTAATGAGATTGAAAGGGAAGCAATACTTTCTAATTCATTGCTAGAGGTAAATATTACCCTGATACCAGAAAAAAGAGAAAGACCCAGCCAGAAGAGCAAACTACAGGCCAATCCTCCTGGTAAGCATAGATGCAATAATGCAACATGAAATACTAGCAAACAGAATGCAGCAAATCATTATATGCCATGATGAAATGCAATTCATCCCAGATATGTATGGAGGATTCAACATACAAACACATAAACCATGTATTCGTTGGTTTATATGAATAAATATAATACATCATATCAACAGTGTCAAAGACAAAAATCACATAATCAACTCAATAGATGAAGGAAATTTTTTTGTCAAAGTCCAAAACTCATTCATGATAAAAATAAAATTACAGAAAATCAGAATAGTTGGTCGTTACCTCAACGTGATAAAATGCCATCTATGAAAAATTAAGAACTAACATCATACTAAATGGATAAAAATTGAGAACCTTCACTTGAAAATTATGAACAAGAAAAGATGCTTACTATCATCACTCTTATTCAGTACAGTTCTGGAACCATTAGCCAAAGCATCTAGACAACAGAGAGAAAAATAAAATGAATAAGGGTAGGAATAATGAGATGGCAACTGAGACTAGGCATGGTGGCACACGCCTGTAATCCAAGCACTTGGGAAACTGAACAAGAGGATTACCATGAGTCCAATCTGTGTAGTTAAATTACCATTATTCACAGATGAAATGACTTGTAGAAGACATAAAAAACTCCATCCAAAGGATTTCTAGATTTAATAACCAAATTCAGTAACATATCTAGATAACACTCAAAAACCAATAGCATTCCTGTACATAAACAACAAACTCCCTGAGGGAAAAGTTAGGGATGCTACACCCTTTAAAATTGCATGAAAGAAATGAAATACTTAGGAATGAAACTAATAAAAGAAGAAAATATCAGTCTATAACAGCAAAAATAATAGTGCTCTGTAAAAGGAGATTGAACAGGATATTAGAAAATGAAAAGAAATCCATTGTCCATATATAGGAAGAACCAACATAGTAAAAATGACCATACTTCCAAAACTTCTCTACAGATTTAATGCAATCTCAATCCAAATATCATTAACATACCTCACAGATCTACAGAAAACATTCCCAAAATTCGTCTGGAATCAGACAAGACCTAAAGTAGCAAAAGAAGTCCTGGACAACAAAGGCAAGGTAGGAGGTATTACAACCTCTGATTCAAAATTCTGCTACAAAGCTATGCAACCTCTGACTTGAAATTCTGCTACAAAGCTACTGTGATAAAAATCAGCACAGTACTGACAAAAACTAAAACAGACCTGAGGATCAATGAAACAGATTAGAAGATGCAGACACAACTACAAACACACTCGACCACCTTATCTTTGTCAAAGGCACTAGAGGTTCACTGAAGGGCTAGTTAGATCACTCAATGGACTAAGCACCTGCTGGGGAAAGCACAGGGACCAGGGTGCCATCCCCAGCATCACATGCCACGATGGCCCTGCCTCCTGGTGCACTGAGCCACCCACTGAGACCAGATGTGGTGGCACATGACTGCAATCCCAGCTCTGAAAGAATGACAGCCTTCTCAATAAACAGTGCTGGAAAAACTTTGGCATGAAAAAGCTTCTACACACCAAAGAGTAAATCTAGACCCATGTCTATCACCAGGCACTAAAGTAAAGTCAAACTGGATCAAAGATCTAAATATTAAAACAAAACACTGAATCTACTAGAAGAGAAGAATAGGTAGGCATCTTAAAGATATAGATGTAGGCAGAGATTTTATAAACAAACACTAAACTGTGTGGGAAATACTACACAGAATCAACAACTAGAATCTCATCCTATTAAAAAGCTTTTGCATATCAAAAGAAATCACCAACAGAGTGAAAAGACAATCCAAACAGTGGTGAACATTTTAAGCCAAAAGTCCTTTTGGCTCAATGAATAATTGAACAATGGTTGCTGTATTACATAATGCTATATTCAAATTAGATGTTCACACTACCAGATATAAACGTGTGTGATTGGTTTAAAAACAACAGCAGGGGCCAGTGAGATAGCTCAGCAGACTAAAGCACCTGTTTAGGCAAGCTTAAGCAAGTGCAGGGACTGTGGTCCAATCCCCAGCACCACATGCCATGCCAGCTCTGCCTCCAAGGTGGGCTGATCTGGCATTAGAGTCTGGGCACAGTGGCACAGATTTGCAATCCCAGCAGTAGGGAGGCTGAAAACAGGAGGATCACTGAGTCCAAGCTGCACAGTGAGACCCTGTAACAACCAAATACATTTTTAAAAAAGAACAACAACAAAACACAATAACAAAGAAGTTGTAAGATACTCCAAAGAGGGAAAAAAAGAAATCAAGGTTAAAAAAATTTGAGCAACAACTGCTCTTTTCAAAACACCAACAGAAATTGACAATATAATTATCCAAACTATTCTACATTTATACCTAAATATATATTTTTCCCTCTTACATTTGTCCTTTTCCTGGTCTCCGTTTTTCCTTCTAATTGTACAGTTTCTTTCTATTTCACAGTATCTATTGTACCTTTCAGGTTTTCATTACTCTTTCAAGTTTTCCCACTAATGACATAATACAATGTTTGCAGATGTGTATCTGATAGGACTTGTATAAACAACATATAAAGAACTGGAAAAAATCAGACCCCTCAAATTTAAAGGCCTAATCCAAATGGTCATCTGAGATGAATATACACTTTTCAGATGAAGAAATACAAATAGCAAATAAATATATGAAAAATGTTCAATGTCATTGATCATTCAAGAAATGAAAAAAACTTAAAAAAAAAAAAATTAAATTCCATCTCAGCCTAGAAACAATGGCTAACATCAAGAGATAAATGACTAACAAATGCTTGGAGGGGCTGTGGGGAAAAAGAAACCTTCTCCACTGTTGGTGGAAGTGCAGGCTGGTGCAACTACTGTGTAAAGCAGTGTGGAGTTTCCTTTACAAAGTAGGATTAGCTCTCTCAGTAGACCCAGCCTGTCTCCTTGCATAGCCACTCTGAGCACTATATCCCAACACATCAGTCTCAGAGCCACACTCAGACCACAACAATGGATTTTTTGAAGTTTAGAAAGTCCAGTTAGTCTCTCCAAATCTTTCTTCTCTATGATTTCCTTCTTTGTATCTTGTATCCTACTCTTTTCTGGGTTTATCTTCCTTTTTTAATTAATAAATTTCACTTCTTAGAGCAGCTTTAGGTTCAAAGACAAATTGAGCAAAAGGCAGAACACGCTCCCACCGCCCCGCCTTATACCCACATAGCCCCCACTATGAACACCACTCTGGAGGGGCACACCTGTTTCCTTTGATGAAGTGATGCTGACACATTATTGTCACTCAAAGGCCATGGTTTCCATTTGAGTTGACCTTTGGTAATGCACATCCTGTAGTTTCAATTAATGCGTGAAACATGCATCACTGTAGTGTAACACCAAGTATTTTACTTTTCTACAAGTCACCTGTGCTCCATGTTTTCACCCCCCTCCTGACAACCACTGGTCTTTTTACTGTCTCCATAATTTTGACTGTTCCAAAAAGTCATGTAGTTGGAATAAACAGTACATAACATTTTCAAAGGTGGGTCTTCTTTTCTGTAGTAGCATGCAAATGCAGTTCCTCTATATTTGCTCACAACCCAATAGCTCATTCCCTTTCAGTGTTGGATAATATTTCATTAATGGATTTACCATAGTTTACTTATCTATCTGTGTACTGAAGGACATTTTGGCCCCTTATAAGTTCTTTCAATTGTAAATAACGTTGCTGTGAATGTAATGTGCGTATTTCTGTATGGACATGAGTTCTCAACTAATTTGGGTAAATTTCAAAGGGCGCAAACGCCTGCCTGTATGATGAAAGTGTGTTTGCTTTTGTGAGAAACCGTCTTCCAGAGCAGCCGCGTCACTCTGCACTCACATCAGCAGCGCGGAGCAGCTCTGCTTGCTCCCAGCCATGCCAGTACTGTGTATCCAGTGCGGGGGCTCTGGATAGACAACTCGGTATGTTTGTGTATCTCGTATTTGTTTTGATTTGCAATTCCCTAATGAAATATGACAATAAACATCTTTTCATATGCTTATTTGCCATCTGTTTGCCTACTTCAGTGAGGTGTCTGCTGAGGTCTCTGACCCACTTTTTATTCAGGCTTGCAGCTTCTTGCTGGTGAGTTTTAAGAGTTCTCTGCATGTTTTGGATACAAGTCTGGCATGTCCTGTGCAAATGTTTCCACTCGGTCTGCTGCCTGACTTCTCATTCTTTCATGTTGTTTTCTGCACAGCAGAAGATTTTAATTTCAGTGAAGTTCAGTTATCAATTACTTCCTCTCCATATCACACAAAACCCAAGGCCATCTAGGTGTTCCTCTAAGTGAGCTCCTAAGAGTTTTATAGTTTTGCATTTATGTCTATGAGTTATGGTCTGTGACCTACTTTGAGTTAATTTTTGCGAAAGTACAGCATCAGGGTCTAGACCGACTTTTTGTATGTGGCTACCCAGTTGTTCCAGTACTACTTATTAAAATGGCCGTCTTAGGGCCAGCAGGATAGCTCAGCAAACTAAGAACCTGCTTACGCAAGCACAGGGACTGGGTTTTGATCCCCAGCACCATGCTCCAAGCTGGCCCCACCCCCAGGCACCCAGAGCTAGCCACCAAGACCAAGCTTGGTGCTGCATGCCTGTAATCCTAGTGCTGGGGAGGTTGAAACAGGAGGATCACTATGAGTCTGAGCTGCCTAGTGAGATCCTGCACCAAATACATAGAAAAACTAAACAAGTAAATAAATAAATATATTTTTAAATGGCCATCTTATATAGCCTTTGATCTTTTACAAAGATTACTAGGCTATATGCATGTAGATCTATTTCTGGTGCTCCATTTTCTTCTATTTTTATATGTGTTCTTTCTCCAGCACCACCCTGTCTTGGTTACCGTGACTCCACAGGAAACCTTGAGATTGGACAGCATAGGCCCTTCAACTCTCTGTTTCAGTTCTATGTCGGGCCCTCTGGGTCCTTTGCCTCTCTGTACTACGTTAGTATTGGTTTATTAATATCTACAAGATACCATACTGTGATTCAGATTATTTGTACTTGGGCATGGTGGTAAATGTGTATAATCCCATTATTCTGCAAGGCAGGAAGGGAACAAACTGAAGCCCAGCCTAGACAGCCTAGTGACTTAGAAAGAGCCTGCATTGAAATCCTCCCAGAATTAATGGCCAAATCTCAAAACTCAGGATGATCTTAAATTAATGTGAAAGCCCTGAGTTCAATCCTTAATGCTAAATATATATATTTGTTGTTGTTGTCATTGTCATTGTCATTGTTGTTAGGTTTTTTGGGATGGAAACCTATGGTCTGAAAGCTCTACTGTCTTGCCGTGCTGTTCCCACACTCTAGCCCTGCACCCCCCGCCCCACCCAGTGGCCAGCACAAGGTAAGAATAGCTTCTCTCCCTTCTGCAGAGTGCATGCAACTCGGAGGTCTTTCTTAGTATCTCACAACCAGGCTAAAGTGAGACTTCAGCTCTCGAGCGGCAGTGTCTCAGGTTTTGCCTTTCTCTGTCTTGCTTCCCTCATCCCCTCAGATACTCCATCTCTTCGGTCAGTAAATGCCACAGTGTGTCCATCTCAGGCTCTTCTACGTAACTGCAGCTGCAGCCCAGCTCTGCACATAGTAATCGCTGGAACACCAGCTGATGATGACTGCGCACTCACTCCAGGCCAGAGGCCCAACTTGCATTGTCTCACTTACCACTCGCAGTAGCCCCGTGGGAGAATGCTGTCATAGGCTGTTGCATTAGTTCCCTGTGGCTTCTGTTAACAAATCAGCACAAACTAGGCAGCTTAACACCACAGAAATGTATTCTCTCTCAGTTTGGATGCCAGATGACCTAAGTCAAGGCACTGACCAGGCCACACTGGATGCTTGGGGTAGGAGTCATGCTTCCTTTTCAGCTCTTGGTGGCTGGAGCCTTCCTTGACTTGAGTCTGCTTTGTTCCACTTCTGCCTCCATGGTGGCCTTGATGCCTCTTCGGCTGCATGCCTGTCTGTAAGGGCAAATACTGCAGCATGCAGCGGATAACAAGCGTCTCCCCTCCAGACCTTCAATCTGACCACATCTCTGCAAAGGCAAAACGCCTTTCTTTGCCATGTAGAGATACTCACATGTTCCTGGACTAAAGAGGTGTGGTGTATGTTTTTGTTCACTACTGTTCATAAAAACAAAACATTAAAAGTCACAAAAGAATATAGAAGGGCCTCTTGAATAGCTCAGCAGACTAAAGCACCTGCTTAGACGGAGCACAGTGGCCTGGGTTCAGTGCCCAGCGTGCCATGCCAACCCCGCCCCCAGGATGCGCTGAGACCAAGACTGAGACTGGGCATGGTGGCATGTGCCTATAATCCTAGCACTTGGAAGGCTGTAAACAGGAGAGTCAAGAGATGGGGCATGGTGGCGTGTGCCTTTAATCCCAGCACTTGGGAGGCTGCAAACAGGAGAATTACTAGAGGAGTCCAATTTATGTAGTGAGGTCTTGTAGACCCTGTAGGGGCTACAATACATTTTTTTAAAATAGAAGAAATGCACCAGCAGAAACAAATTTAAATGGACAGAGCATCTTCAAATAGAATAAATATATAAACAAAATTTACTAGTAGCTCAATGTGGTCTACTAAAAATATTTTAAATTCCATGTTTCCAAGAAAGAGACTGAAAAAGATATAGCACAAAATAACTTTTTCAGAGAAAACTGAAGTCACTGTAATAATGACAGACAAAATTGACATTAGGGCAAAGATATTAGTAAAAACAAGTTGTAAAAATTAGTTGGTTTTTTTTAACTTTTTAGGTATTTAGTACAGGGTCTATAGGGTCTCACTATGTAGATAGAACTCATAATGATTATCCTGTTTTCAACCTCCCAAGCACTAGGATTACAGGCACATACCACCATGCCCAGACCCATTCATGGTCTCAGGGCCAGTACAGCATGCTGGGGATCAAACCCAGGCCACTGCACTCTGCCTGAGCAGGCACTTTAGTCTGCTGAGCTCTCCAGTCAGCCTGTGAGTATCAGTTTTGATAGGGTTAGGTTTGGCTGTTGTGACAAACAGACCAAAGATTCAAGAATTTATTCAGTCAATGTCTATTTCTCCCCATGTCCCATGACGATCACAGACTGAAAGCAGATGTACTCTCTGCAGTGCTCACCCCTGGACCCTGCTTAACCACTTACTCTCTGTCTAATACACTGCTGGCCATAGAAGATGGAAGGTTGGCAACAGTAGGAATCACTCACCACCTCTGGGATCAGCTCAAAGGAGACGCTTCTCATGATGTCTCAGACTGCTCGCTGCCCCTCAGATTTCACAAAACTAAAACTTATTCCAAGGGAAAGAAATACAACATTCCACTAGCAAGGAGAAAGCAATATTTTTCAGTAATATAACCTACCATAATGGGCTATTGAGTTATCAACCACCAACCAAACAATTCACCAGGAAGTTATAATAATTGTTATTTTAAGCCAATCATAATTTAGTCTCAAAATATTTCTCAGCTGACAAAACTGCACTGGGAAGATGGCAATTGTATAATCACACATGGAGATTTTGGGGTGTTTCTACCAAAAATCATAAAGTTGATGGAATTAAGGAAGATACTAAATATATGCATACAATAGAATATTGTTTACTCTTTAAAAAAAGGAAATGCTACCATTTTGTCAATATAGATGAAGCTGGAGAAATTATGTTAGTGACCTTAGTCAATTACAAAAGGAAAACACTATGCAATCTCACTTACATGTGGAACGTAAAAATGTTGAACTCCAAGAAGCAGAGATTAGAAAGGTTATGATGAGGAATGACAGAGAGAGAGAGAGAAAGGAATTGCTACTAATGAGCATAAAGTCTCAGCGCTACAGATGACCACCAACTGTGAAAGATAAGCAAGCCCTAGCTGTGTGCTACAGAATTGTGATGGCTGACCGGTCGTGTCAACTTGACCAGAAGGCCAACTCAACAGGCTCAGTGACTGGACACCCAAGGACAGAAGGACCCAGCCGAGGATGGCTTGGTACCTGGGTGGTGGAGAAGGGAAGCGAAGAAGGAAGGAGCTGCTGCTACTACTTTTTCAGAGATGCTCCAGCTTTGCAATCACCTGGAGCACCATCTCCTGGCTTCCACCATGGAATCTGCACTTTTTCATTGTGGACTCTTCAGCCTTCCATTGCAGACCCTTCGGCCTCCTGGTATGGACTCACATGGGATGCTGCATGGAGCTTTGGGCCCAAACTGGACTCTTCAGATCCCCAGTGTGCCCGTAGGCCCTTTGCACACTTCCTGTGGGAAAGGAAATTACCAGGCAAAACAGAAAATACCAAGAATTACTATTTCAGAGAAAATCGAAGTCGCTGTAATAATGATAGCCAAAATTGAGTTTTGGGTATATTTTATAAGTAACAAATTTTGAGCAGTGAATAGAGAGAGAGAAAAAGAAGAGGGGAAGACTAGGGATATAGCTCAGCAGCACAAGCATCTGCATGGCAAGCACAAGGTCCCAAGTTCGATCCCTGGCACCCTCCTCCATCTCCTAAGAAGAGAAAAAAAGAGAACAAAAGTGGGAAATGTAAATCTGCCTCAACTAGGGATAGCCAAGGGGAAGCGCTAAGGTTTGGACATTAGCTGGTAAGTATGCAGGGACTGGCCCCATTCTCCCCATGTGTAAGATTTCTTAAATATTTTTAATTTCAAATTACATAAATAGAAATAAAAAATTGTGGGACCTTCATTCTCAGCCCATTCCTACATAGAAAAGTCCTTTCTCTGTGGACTGCAGTTAATACATAAAGAGAAAGAAAACAAGGTTCCTCCACCTTCACTGAAGTATAATACAGATGAACATCACAAAACTCAAGAGCAGTCTTTGTCTCCTTCCAACAGACCTCTTGTCTCTGTACAAGTCTACCCCTGCACTCTGTCTCTTCACCAGGGGTCCCCTATTCCCCACCCTCTCACAGCCCCTTGAAACTGTCTAGCTGGCCAAGGTTACCTTGGGTCAAATGTCTACCTCCACTCTAGGCAGCATGGGCTGAGAAAAAATGAGTAACACAGTCAATAAGATTCATAGAGTTTTGTAGGCAGCACAGGAGTGTTTGGTTGAACACACAAATGCCCCACTCAGCCCACCACCATCCTTAACGTGAGGAGGGTGATACACAGAACTAGACCTTCTCATCTCTCTGATCAGAAGCAAAGGGCAGGGCACGTGAGGCAGAAGCTTACTGAAAAGAACACAGAAGTTGCATGCTTACCAACTAATGTCCAAGCCTTAACCCTTCCCCTTTGCTATCTTCTGAGATACCATCTTGGGAGCTGAATAAGAATTCCTCACACCAGGTTCTGGGCATGGACCACAAATTCAGTGTATGCCAGCCAGAAGCAAGAGCACAGAACAAATTCAAGTTCTTCGGGGTACCTTCTCCCACACAAAAAGTAAGAAGTCAGTGCAACGCCAGAGCTAAGTGGGCAGCCAGGTCCTGAACTCAACTCATTACCCCGCTCCACTGCACACAAGCAGTCCTTTACTGCAACTCTTACCTCGGTAAGCAGCGCTTTCCCTCCCCTCCCAGACCCAGGCTTAAGTAGCCCTTCCCTTCCTCTCACCAAACCAACCAGAGGAGCTTCTGCTTCCCCCTCTCAGCACCTCTCAATTTTTGCCAGCTTCTCCTCAGTGGTCCCCACCATCACACACCTGTTTCAGTAGCTTTTATCTCTTTTTCTCTGGAGTATTCATCAGGAGATATTCACAACTCAGGCAAAAGGTTCCCCAAAACTCTAGCCCTTACTCACACGAGCACTTGCGTACCATTGATACATTTCCACTGTGTGTCAGTGCTATGATAAGCACCACACCCAGACTGGTTAGAAAGGTCAAAATCATTTTGGCACAAGAAGAATAAAACGACTAACAATTAAGCATGAAAAGTATCTAGACTGTAATTTAGGTACACATTCTAAAGGGAGTGATCTATATTCTGCATCACTTATCCAGGGAAACCTAATTTCTACTGAGGCAGCCAAGGAAAGGCCTCTGAGGAGGGACCTACAGACTCACATTCTCCTCTGTAAAACCTTCGATCACTTTCTCTTCTCATGGATAGAGATAATCCATGGGAAAGCCAAACCCAATTTATCGGTGCATCCTTCCCTCCTGTCCAACTTCACTTCCACCTTCTCTCTTTAGCTTTCCACCAGGCACCTCTCTGAACCCTAAAAACATCATGAAGAAAGACTCACTTGTCCCATTTCCCTTGGAAAATTACTTATCTGATATCAATTAAAGATCACTTATTCCTAGAGCAATACCTGAAAACTCCGTAAGAGCAGTCTGCCTGAGACTAGGTGCTATAACAGTTTTCCTTCCTTATGCCAAGCTCTCTTGCAACTACCTCTTCAAAAGTTGTTAGGACCTTGTCATGCCCATTTTGTATTGCTAAAACAGAATAAGTGAAACTGAGAAATTTACAAAAACAAAAAGAAATTCACTTCTTGTAAATTTATTGATTGTACTTCTGCAGGCTGGAAAGGTCAATGTCAAGGACTTGGTCTCGACCTTCATAGCTGGTGAAGATCTTTGTTAGGGTTTGTGTCTAGGTGCCCCCCTCCAAAGCCTCATGCAGCCAATGGAGTGGCTTCCAGAGTTTGTGATTAGCTCATGCTGGGATTATGGCTGTGAGTGCCACACCAGCCCTGGATGTACAATGTAAGGGAAGTAGACAGGCTTGCTCCCTGAAACCATCCCTGCTCCTCCCTTTGCTCCTTGCTATCTTCCACTGCCATGAACAACTGCCCTCTGCCATATGCCACTCTGCCTTGGAGCCAACCGAGTAAGGACTGAAACCTCCACTCAGCTAAACACTCCTTCCTTAATCTGGGTGTCAGGTATTTAGTGGCAGCAACAAGAGAAAAGTAACCAAGATAACCTTGCTACTTCATCCCATGGCCACAGTCAGAAGAGATCGTGAAGACAGAAGTCACAGCATTGGCACTAATCCATTCAGGAGCACAAACCCTTGGCCTGAACACCTGTGTCTGGCCACCTCTCAACACTCTTGCATTGGAGACACATTCCAACCATTACATATGCTATGCTCCACCTTAGAGAAATGTGTCTTGTTTCTCAGTACATCACCAGAACTGAGCTTATTAAAGACATTTATAGTATAACTGCTAAATAATCTAAGAAATGACTGGAAGATTTTACTGTTTTGGCTTTGTAGAAAATCAGGGCCTTTGAATTTCAAAAGGCCCCAAAGTCACCTGTCTGTCCTCCCACTAAATGATACACAGCACTAGGGGTCTTCCCCCAGGAGTGTATCTGTGTCTGCATCGCCACAGCAAGCTTCCCAAGGGCAAGGACGGGGCCCTGTCCAGCTCCAAATTGCTTTTTCCTACAGAACCACTAACTCCACTCACAGTCTAGAAACCAAGAGGTACAGAGCCAGCATGTGACCCGCTCACAGGGAGTGCAACCAAGCCACTCACAAATGTGTGAATTCTGGCGCCTTCAGTCTCACTGCCTCATCTGCAGTTCCACTGAAGTTTATTCAAAACCCATGGCCACTCTGTCCTGCAAGCCTGTCCACAGGGCCCAAGATTTCACTTCACAGTGCTCTCTTTCCTTCCAAGAATGCTCTCCCCAGGCTTCACAGCGTCTCTACTAGCCAGCCAAAAGCCTAATGAAACCCTGGACTTCTCAGCACTGTGATCTCTATTATAAGGAATTAAGAAGGATACAAACCCTGCCAGAGAGAGAGAGCAGTGAGCTCCCAAAATACTGTTGCTTCATTTCCCAACTACTCTGGGGTGGCCTCCAGCTCCAAGTCCTCCACTCTTGGCAGCAGTCTTTGCCTTTGGGAGAAAGACAAGCAACTTCAGAGTGATATGGAAATCACTCCCTAAACATTTGCAAGCCTTGCAGGACTTGGAACCGGTCCCAACCCAAATTCAATCAGCCCTTTTTCCCCCACACTTGCTGCCTCCAGCTGAGTCCATTTCATACAGTGAAGCCCAGTGAACGGGGTGCACCTGATGAGTCCCCAGAGGCCCTGGCCCCCAGAAAGTCACCCCAGAGAGGGAAAAGTGGGGAAGGGAAGGAAACAGAGCCAGGCCTGGGACAGCTGCCATCCTGAGCCTGCTTTTAGCATAGCCCGCTGCCTTCATGGAGAAAGATGTTCAGCTAAAACACAAATTTACACGGCCACAAAGTGATATTGCTGGCCCAGAGGGCCCCAATCCTGATCTTCTAAAGACTGAAAATGTTCGGCTTCTTGGTGTTTGGCTGGGAAGACCTTGGGAGGGGTGAGCAAATTATATTTGCCACTGGCGGCTGCGGTCCTGGCTCTTCCCTGCTTCTACTTTGCTCAGGAACCCAACTGGAAAGTATCCACCAGGGTCAACACTCAGATAAGACAATGAAATCTCAATGCAACTGTGAAGAAAGGCTGAAGAGATCCTCCACACACAGTGCCATGTGCTCTGAAAATACAACAGCACACGTGTGTCATTCTGTTACCCTGACAATAGAAGAATTGAGAGGTTTGTGAGCACAATTGTGGGGACAGTCAAAAGGACAAGAGAGGGCCCAATGAATGTAAGGATAAATGGTGACATGAATTCCACAAGACAGTCACTCAGGACCAAGTCAAGCAGCTCTCCCTAGTCCAGTGATGTGAACCTGGGACCAAACGGCAGCCCAAACCCACTTCCATATTGCAAAGTGCCAACACAGCAGCGAAGCCGTAACACTGAGGCTTTGTTTCAGAAAACAACAACTCATATATTAGCATTTTTGTTTTAGAAGGAAAACAAGACTGAGACCATAGGTCTGCATGACAGCCTAGTCCTTCTCAGAACCCACGCTTAGACAATATGCTCTCCTCCTGCCACACACACACTGCCTCTCTGGCTCAGCCTGGATTTCCCCAGAGAAGCCCCACCAAGTACTGTGACACAAAAGTAAGTATTTAAATATTTGGCTGTTCTGGAAACCCCTAAGTCACATCTCTTCCCTTGGGCAGAGCCTGACAATCTAAAGACACATTAGAAATCCTCATGGGTGGAAACGCCTCCCACAGTAGGGCTGGGAAGATGTCTTTCAAGCAGCAATAGGAAGCTTTGTTTTGTTGCATTCTGTTGTACTTTTATTCTCAGTGCTCCTGTGTTTAAAGAGATTTTTTTTAAAAAATGGGCCTTGGGCACAATGGTCTTGAGTTTCACCCCAGGGTCAGTGGACCTGAGAACTCAACTTTCTGGAGACTTGCTCCGCTGAGGTAGAGGTAGCATTGGGCACAGGAGCAGCAGCTACTTCTGTGGCTCATTGTAAAGCCATCCCCTGCTACTGTCAGTGCCATTTGTGGTTAGTGAGAGTAGCTATGTTCCTCCTGAAATCCCTGCATGGGAAAGACATCCCACAAGCTGCCCCACACAGCTCCAGTGCCTACAAAGTTACAAGGATGTGAACCCCGCATTTGCTGATCCCTGCTGGTAAATGATACAAGACCCTGGTGAATTATACAGAATGCCTCATTTGTAAACAGAGATACCATTTCAAATAACAAAGTCACTTCTGAACTATGCTTCAGTGGCTGTGAACTATGGATTCCCACCTAACTACCACTTCTGATTTCCTAATTTCATCCTGTCTCCCGAAAGGGAGGCTGAAAGCCACTCCTTCCGTAGTCGGCAGCTGGGATCACGCATATTTCCTCCTCCCTGCCCCTGTGCAGCCCTCGCCTGGGGGGCAGCTGCATCTGCAGCAACTTTCCTGCAGGAGAACAGGATCCTGCTGCGAGGCCATGCAAGGACAATACTTAATGAACAATAAAATGAAAATTCATTGGCGTTTTCAAAGGACGAGTTTTCAACCAATAGCATTTTATACAGAGCTGAGACGAAATTCCTCAAAGCAGGGAGACTTCTCCACCCTTTCAGAAGCAAATTCTGGCTGAGCCCTTGGAAGGGGAGGGTTGTGGGAGACAGGGAAGGACGTGCAGCCTCCAGGTCTTCCCCATGCTGTGAGACTGAGCTGAGCTGCTTTGCCACATAGCTGTGAGAGCTTGTAAATCCCATGCCCCTAGGAGGTGGGTGGTAGGAGAAGGGACAAACTGAGCCTACCACCTCTGCACTAGAAAATCAGACAGGCCTGAGGAGACAGCTCAGCAGTCTAAGCACCTGCCTGGTAAGAGCAGGCTCCAGGCTCGGCTGCCAGAACTGCAGACCACGCCCCATCCCTGGCAAACTTGCCACCAAGAACAGGCATGGTGATGCACACCTGTAATCCCAATGCTGGGAAGGCTGAAACAGGAGGATCACTAGGAGTCTGCCCTGCATAGTGAGACCCTGTGCCAAACACATAAAATTAAAAAGGGAAAAAAAGAAAAGAAAATCAGACAAATCCAAGCCAAATGAGATGTAACCAGGCCAGATGGAATGAAAGCTAAGAATTCAATGGACACCAAAGGAGAAAAGCCTGCCATAAAGCCTGGCAGAAGTCCTCAGAAAAGCAGGTGAGAAGCTAGACACAGCTGCACACATCTGTAATCCCAACTTCCCCGGGAAGCTGAAGCAGGAGGATCACAAGTTGAAGGTCAGCCTGGGCAACTTACCAAAAGACTTTGTTTCAAAACTTTTAAAAAGGGAAAATAAATTTAAAAGGCAAAGGATACTGCTCAGTGCCAGGCCCTGGGTCCAATCCCCAGTACCATGAAAAAAAAAAAAGGAAAGAAATGCCAATTAGACCAGAAAGTGGAATTTCTGGGGTGGAGAAATGGGAATGTGCAGAGCACCAGGAGATCTGGAAAGGCTAAGAGCAGCGACCCCCTGGCCTCTGCAAAACAACCTGTGGCCACCACTTGAGGAGTGAAGAGGTCAGCAGAAAGCAGCCCAAGCAGTACCAAGGTACATGCTGACCTTCCAAGAGCAAAATACTGCTCCAGAGAGGCCAGGCATGGAGCACCACAGCCCGCGGCCTGCAGCTGGTGTTCAGGACAGCCAGCACTTCCCAAAGACTCAAACAGCCCTCGAAGGGGCGTCTCCCCCAGGAAGCAGCCTCTAGCGGAGAGCTCCTCCCAGCATCCCTGGCTGTTGTCCTGCTTTTCTTGTATGCTCAAGTTCCTTTCAGGCGCACTGCATATTTAAAAAGTGATTTATTTTCTGATTTATAAAACAAAATATATTCTCCGTCAGGAAACATTTGTAAATACTAGGAACGCAGGAAGTTTTTTTAAAGGACCTAATTTTCCCCAACTCCCTGAGATAATCACTATTTATGAACTGAAGTTCATTGCCAAATCCTTAAATATCACGAAGTATTACCACAAGTCCAAGGTCATAACACACAGTCCATTCTGTAACCTCCCATTTCTACTGGAATTCCATGAATGTCCTTGCGTGTTGCTTCTGTCTACATCAGCGATTGTTTACAATAAATGAAACCCACTCAAACCAGATGTGACTGTGGGACCTTGGTGCACAAAGCAGGAATTGCTCATAGCACGAAGAAAAGGCAACTGGAGCATGTGGATCTAAGTCCCCTCACTGTTCCAGAGGCAGGGCTTCCTCTTCGCTCTCCTCTGCAAGTGACTCTCTGCACCTGGGCCCTGCCTCTGTGCCTGGCAGCCGCTGGGAGGACCTCTCCCATCCTGGGTGCACAGCACTGACCCCGTGCTGCACAGAGGGCCACTGGCTGACTGCATGTGTCATCTGCCCACCCTTGAAGTCACAGCAGGATGGGCAGAGGCAGGGACTGGTGTGCCACCCCTCAGAGACAGACTGGCTCACAAATGTTATTTACTGTCTTTCTCAAGGAAAATAGCCTGAATTAATCAGGGGAAACTGACTGCTGCACATGAGAACCTTGAAGGCTTATTTCCTGTGTGTTCTCCAGTCTGCTAGAGGGCAATGGCATGCTGGAGGAGGAGGCCAGAAACCCTGGCTCCCTCTCCATGGTTCTCTCTTCCTGCTGGGCGCTGGAGTCCTCTACTTGACCTTCTAAATTAAAAGCCTTAGTGTCTTCTGGTCCACTTGCTTCCAGGCAGTTTCACTGCCCAGGCAGACACATCCCAGGACCTTCGCTGGACACAGGACTAAGCTATGCTTGACTTCCCTGCAGCTGCCTGAGGAGCTTTCTAGCTAGAGGCTCGAATGAGCAGCTACAGGCTGGATGCCTTAGGGTCCAGTCACTGTGTTTAAGTGGGACATTTTAATGGGTCTCTGTCTCCCACAGATCTGAACATCTCCTACTGCTTTAGGAGCAGCTAGCTTCTCCAGTCCCTCTGTGGCAGAGTTTATTTTCCAAAACCTGTCCTTGGCCTTTGCAATCTAACCAGCAACGCCATGCTCTCCTGGAACCTGGCACTCAGCGCTCATGAGATGCAGTCCAACTCCGCCCCTGCTGAAGGCGGGCTGAGCTTAGTGACTGCATAATGAACGTCACACAGAAAAGGCGACTCGTGTAATCTGAGAGTGAGGTCACAGAGCCAGCACAGCAGCTTGGCATCAGTCACCATGAGCTGAGGAAGCTCAGATGACCCTGTGGAGAGGCGCTGAGGCCCAGCCAGAGTCTGCTAGCAATGCAAGAGCTTTCGACAGTCACAGGCCTCAGCCACATGTCTTTCACCTGAGGCCTAAGCTTCATGGAGCAGGCCTAAGCTGTCTCCTTGCATCGTATTTGAGTTTCTGATGCACAGGGTCTAAGAGTGTAGTAAGTGGCTAGGGCAGCACATTGAAGGGTTCCTCCAGTCACCTGAGCTCCCACATGCTCGATACCCATGTTGCTGTACTCTCTGTTCCACCGCGTTTTTGGCAACCATCTCACTCTTTCCCACTCTCCTCTTTCCCACAATGCACTGGTAAAGGAGCCAGTAGAAGCTGACCTCTCCTGGTGAGCACACTGCCAGTCTGCCACCACCCAAGCCTGGCCCTAGACCCATAGCGCTCTTCCCGATGACCACCGTGACATTCTAAAGAGCTGTGCCATCGCAGCCCAGGGCTTTCCAGCCTTCTCGCCTCTAGCCTGGTCCCTTCAGTGCCCACTGTTTGACAGTGAATCAGTGTCCCACATTCTGAATGCTTTGTTAAGGAAGAACCAATCTCTGGTACCCCTTTCTATGTTAGTCAAAGCAGACCAACTTCTGCGACAAAACAGCCAGCACTAGAGAGTCTCATTACCAGGCTCAGCATGGCCACCACCTGTTGGAAGATCGCTGCTCCAGCCCTGGCTCCTCCTGTCTACCACAGGTCAGGAGCCTCCCCAGATCTGGTGCATTCAGGCACTCGGGGACACAGTCTTATGGTCCACTCAGACCTGGGCTAGAAGAAGTCATCTGACCTCAGCCCACATCCCACTGGCCGCAACTCACCGATGGGACCCTGCTTTGCTATAGTTAGTCTATGCTTTTATTTTTTCAATCTCAGCTGCCTACAGACAACTGAGGTGGGAAAATATTAAAAGAGAAAGTCCAGAGATAAGCAGTTCCTAGACTTTAAATTGTGTGCTGTTTTATTTTTCTTTCCATAATTTTATTGAAGAACAAATAGCAATGACACAGTTTTAAGTCAAATTAGTAGGACAGATTCAATAATTAATATATCGCATATTATTTTCGTAGTGGTTATTTGTTGTACAAGGTGCAGACATGATATTCTATTTACAAACACTATTAGAGCAGACGCCTCTATTCATCGAATTAAGAGAGTGTAGCTGTATACCTATCTTTTCTTTTTAAAGCTGAATTATAGTACAGTTTCAATAATTAATACTTTTTACATTGTTGTCTTCCTAGTGGTTATCTACAGCAAAAGAAGCACACAGTCTATCCTATCTAAACACTGTTAGTGCAAATCTTTCTTCTCATAGAATTACACAAAAGTAGATGCATAATTATCCTAGCTGTTCTGTATATACAAATACAGAATGGTCCTTCCTTTGTATTCCCTTTTTTTATTTAGTCCTGCAAAGATGGGTATTTTATTGGCATTCAATTATTACAGGTGCTTGAATTCAGCGAAACAATCCAACACAGTCCAGCAGTCCACAATAATAATGGATTATCCAAAGAAGTTGTTGACTAGAGCCATTTATAGTTCAACATAATATTATGGCTTTATTTTATATACCTCATTTTTATACTTTTCTGCTAGATGGTTAAGACTGAGATAAAGCAAGACCTAAATAACAAAACATGTAACTTTTGTATCTGATGAGGTCATTCAAGTCCCCTCAGAGTTTATCCTGTAACCCTGTACCTCACTCTATAGATCCTTTGTCAGTGTCAGCCATGTGCATAAGTCACGGCCATTGCTTGACCAGTTTGCTCTCTGTGAAAGCCTGAGAGAACGTTTTCGCTCCATGTGACTCTCCTTAAGCACATTATAGATCATCTATCCCATTCCTCTGTGGCTCCATAATGTCCTTGATCAGAAAATTTGGGGCACAACTGGGTTCCATGATGTTATAGTACAGGTTCTCCTATGTCCTGAGTCTTCACTGACCTTGAAAGGCTAGGGCCAAAATGTTGGCTGACCTTGCAGCCCTTGCTTTCTCCAATCTTTGATTTGTAAACTTAGGTTGTTAACCATCCAGAAGAGAAGCTGATTATTACACTGCAACATATACAGTTCAGTTTACCCTCACTATCTGACTAAATTATTTTTAGTTGTTGTTATACCTTCCTATTTGCATTTCTTTTTTTGATTTCTTATACTAGAGAGACTATACTATATTTGCACATGTGGGTCTGGTTTGTTTCACTTATGAGTTTATGTTCAAGTGGCATCCACTTAAAAATAAATGCTTCAAGTTTATCATTCTTTATAGCTGAGTAATACTCCATTGTATAAAAATACCACATCTTTTTCAACCATTCCTCAAGTAATGGGCATCTTGGTTCTTTCCAAGATTTACCGCATGTACCAGAAAGGACAGGAGACCTCTACCAATCCTATTGCTTCCATTTTTGCCTGGTCCAGAGGGTTGGCCCACAGAGCAAAGCTTGATAAAAACAACGAATTTGGCTTCTTCGCAAAAGCTTTGGAGGAAGTCTGCATTGAGACCATTGAGGCTGGCTTCATGACCAAGGACTTGGCTGCTTGCATTAAAGGTTTACCCAATGTGCAGCGTTCTGACTACTTGAATACCTTTGAGTTCATGGACAAACTTGGAGAAAACTTGAAGATAAAACTAGCTCAGGCCAAACTTTAAGATCACGCCTGTGATTAGGACACCCATTCTTTGTGACTAGGTCCAAAGGTTTACATTTTTTTGTATAACACTCAAGGATATTAAAAAAAAAATCAGTTTTATACTTTGTTTAGAAGCCAGAGTTGATCTTTTCTATGAGTTTGTAGCCTTTTTCTTATACATACAGTTATTGCCACTTTCGTGAATATGGCAGGGAACTTTTTTTAAAATTGTATTTTATTTTCTAGCAGCAGCCTAGAAATTATTTTAGTATTCATTCCTGTTCACTGTCACTTTTTCCATGTTCCAATTGAATGACCAAAATTAAAGCTCATAAGGTTGCCTTTTTCGAGTAACCTTTGGGAACAATAGCCACAGTATTGTTTCCTA